>CAUYWK010000095.1:0-127710 GCA_963576725.1 Azorinus chamasolen | reverse complement strand
GGCCAGGTTAATGTCACAAGAAATGGCCAGGTTAATGTCACAAGAGATGGCCAGGTTAATGATTTTACTTGTGGGACTAGTTAGAAAAAGTCACACAACTACCCTTTGGTGAGTGCGGACAGACGGACAGACGGACAGACGGACAGACGGACGACGGACGACAGGCGGTCACAATAGCTCACCTTGAGCCTTTGGCTCAGGTGAGCTAACAAGAGGGCCAGAATGGCCCTGAAGCGCTCACCAGACAATCAAAGGAGAAGATTTTCAAAGTTTTCACTATATGTTTCTATAGAGAACTAGCCGGCTCTGGGGCTGGCCAATTTTGACCCCAGGGAATTAATTTAGACAAGAGGGCCATGAGGCCCTGAAGCGCTCACCAGACATAACCCCAGGGGCGGGCCATATTTGACCACAAGAAATCATGTGTACACCCTTGGTAGAGAACCACAAGGCAAAGCAATATGCCATTAATTAAAGGTCTAAGCCTTATGGTTTCAGAGAAAGATAATATTTATATTTTCCCATGAAAAACTGATAAGCCCTGAGGCAGGGCCAAGTTTCGCCCAGTGGTCAGGGTCGTAAGTTAAACATTCTTGGCAGAGGACCACAAGCCACAGCTACATATTTGTAGAGGATCATTAGATCATGTTACATACCAAATATCAAAGGTCTAGGCCTTACAGTTTCAGTAGATTTTTAAAGATTTTCCTATGAAAAACTGATAAGCCCTTGGGCGGGGCCATTTTTGGCTTGGTGGTCATAATTTGAACAATATTTGTGGAGGACCATAAGATCATGCTACATACTAAATATCAAAGGTCTAGGCCTTACAGTTTCAGAGAAGAAGATTTTTAAAGATTTTCCTATGAAAAACTGATAAGCCCTTGGGCGGGGCCATTTTTGGCCCGAGGATCATAATTTGAACAACTTTTGTAGAGGACCATGAGATCATGCTACATACCAAATAACAAAAGTCTAGGCCTTACAGTTTCAGAGAAGAAGATTTTTAAAGCTTTTCCTATGAAAAACTGATAAGCCCTTGGGCGGGGCCAATTTTTGGCCCGGGGGTCATAATTTGAACAAAATTTGTAGAGGATCATAAGATCATGCTACATACGAAATATCAAAGGTCTAGGCCTTACAGTTTCAGAAAAGAAGATTTTTAAAGATTTTCCTATGAAAAACTGATAAGCCCTTGGGCGGGGCCATTTTTGGCCCCGGGGTCATAATTTGAACAACTTTAGTAGAGGACCATAAGATCATGCTACATACAAAATATCAAAGGTCTAGGCCATACAGTTTCAGAGAAGAATATTTTTAAAGATTTTCCTATGAAAAACTGATAAGCCCTTGGGCAGGGCCATTTTTGGCCCAGGGGTCATTATTTGAACAATATTTGTAGAGGACCATAAGATCATGCTACATACCAAATATCAAAGTTCTAGACCTTACAGTTTCAGAGCAGAAGATTTTTAAAGATTTTCCAATGAAAAACTGATAAGCCCTTGGGCGGGGCCAATTTTGGCCCGGGGGTCATAATTTGAACAATCTTTGTAGAGGACCATAAGATCATGCTACATACCAAATATGAATGGTCTAGGACAGAAGGGTTTCAGAGAAGAAGATTTTTAAAGATTTTCATATATTACCATATATGGAAAAAACGACCACGCCCTCTGGCGGCCATGTTTTTTGCCGGATCAAAATTCTTTTAACAACTTTTGAAGACTATCAACTGAGAAACATTTTGGTGAAAACTATATTCAAATCGGACAAGTCATTCTGGAGAAGAAGATTTTTCTAGATATTGCGTACAGTTGCCATGGCAACAAGACCGATGGCCCCGCCCACTATCTTTTAACAACTTTTGAAGCACCCACCCACAGTATGTATCTGACCAAGTTTGGTTACAATTGGGCAGTCGGTTTCAGAGAAGAAGTCGTTTGAAATTGTTGACGGACAGACAGACGGACAGACGGACAGACGGACAACGGACGCCGGAAACAGGGGTATCACAATAGCTCACCTTGAGCACTTTGTGCTCTGGTGAGCTAAAAAACTTGTAGGGGACCTGAACACGATGCTATGAGCCAAATATGAGAGCTGAGATTAACCTTCCAGTTTCAGAGAAGAAGATTTTCAAAGTTTTCGCAATATGTTTCTATTGAAAACTGTCTACTACCCCTGTGGCAGGGCCAATTTTGACCCCAGGGTCATAATTGATATAACTTCTGTAGAGGACTTGAACATGATGCTCTGTGCCAAATATGAAAGCTGAGAGCCTTCCAGTTTCAGAGAAGAAGATTTTCAAAGATTTCACTATTTGTTTCTATTGAAAACTGCCCACCCCTGGGGTGGGGCCAAGTTTGACCCAGGGGCCATACTTTATATAACTTTTGTAAAAGACCTGAACATGATGCTATGTGCAAAATATGAAAGCTGAGAACCTTCCAGTTTCAGAGGAAAAGATTTTCAAGGATTTCACTATTTGTTTCTATTGAAAACTGCCCACCCCTGGGGCGGGGCCAATTTTGACCCCAGGGCCATAATTTATATAACTTTTGTAGAGGACCTGAACACGATGCTCTGTGCCAAATATGAAAGCTGAGAACCTTCCAGTTTCAGACAAGAAGATTTTCAAAGATTTCACTATTTGTTTCTATTGAAAACTGCCCACCCCTGGGGCGGGGCCAATTTTGACCCCGGGGCCATAAATAATATAACTTTTGTAGAGGACCTGAACATGATGCTATGTGCCAAATATGAAAGCTGAGAACCTTCGAGTTTCAGGAGAAGATTTTCAAAGATTTCACTATTTGTTTCTTTTGAAACCTGCCCACCCCTGGGGTGGGGCCAATTTTGACCCTGGGGCCATAATTTATATAACTTCTGTAGAGGACCTGAACATGATGCTATGTGCCAAATATGAAAGCTGAAAGCCTTCCAGTTTCAGAGAAGAAGATTTTCAAAGTTTGCACCATGATTCTATAGAAAACTGCCCACCCCTGGGGCAGGGCCAATTTTGGCCCCAGGGCCATAATTTATATAACTTTTGTAGAGGACTTGAACATGATGCTATGTGCCAATTATGAAAGCTGAGAAGCTTCTGGTTTCAGAGGAGAAGATTTTCAAAGTTTTACTATATGTTTCTATTGAAAACTGCCCACCCCTGGGGCGGGGCCAATTTTGACCCAAGGGCCATAATTTATATAACTTTTGTAGAGGACCTGAATATGATGCTATGTGCCAAAGATGAAAGTTGAGATCCCTGTAGATTCAGAGGAGAAGATTTTTAAAGGTTCAAATTGTTGACGACGAACGACGGACGACGCACGCCGACGGACGACAGACAACGGGCGATCACAATAGCTCACCCTGAGCACTTTGTGCTCTGGTGAGCTAAAAAGGAAAGCAAGTGCTAACCCAGAGCCACAGCCACTTCTTAATTCAAGTGGAAAAGAACATTTAACTTAGAGCCAAAGCCACTGCTTAGGTCAAGAAGAATAGAACATTTAACCTAGAGCCAAAGCCACTACTTAAGTCAAGAAGAACAGAACATTAAATTTTGTCCTAGAGCCAAAGCCACTACTTAAGTCAAGAAGAACAGAAAATAAGTCAACGACAAATAATCACACACACAGAACACAAGAACAATACAAGAATGGGGACACAGTGGGTCTAAAATCTAGAATGTGTACGTTGCAGAGGTGATGGTTGTGTTTGATTAAAAGTTTCGGCTGAATCATATGAAAAAGTCAAACAGTATATATGGCCGGAGAAAGTTTTGCATCCCGAGAGCAAATGAATCATATCATTTAAGGTCTGAAATCATATAAAGTTATTTTTGAAAGAGAGTATTTTGAACTCTGGAGAACACTCAAACACTCATGAAAGAAAACAAACATAAAAATTTCAAAGGACTGACAACTGCAAAGATATTATGTAGTGTCCGTAACCAGTTCTAAATTATTTCTTACACATGTTTAACACAAAGCAGGTGTAAAAAACTGTTGAAATGTTCTTTCTCAAGATTGCTTATTGCTTATATTAGACAACATTATAGATTTTAGTGTTTAGTTGAGGGGATTTTAAACTAAACACAAACATTCTGTATGGTTTTCAATCAGAGTGGAACCCCTTTCTACATATTCATGTGATAGTTTTTGTTCAGAATTTTAGCTAAAAGAAAGTGATGTTTCAGAAATTTGTTTACATTCTGTTTTAAATGTTTCAGCAAAAATAATTAAAAAGAACAAGCTATTTGATTTTTTTTTTATTGTTATATCTCATGTAGTGTCCGTAACTTTTCCATACCCCATGTGTATTTAAGCTCTGAAAAAAAAAATTGCTGAGACTTTCAGTTTGAACCAAAGAATATTTGAAAATTACAAAGTTTCAGCTTCATTGTGAAAAAGTTTCAAAGCTCTATGCTGAAGTTGAAATTTTCACCCTGTGAGACACTTTACTGAACAAATACCGTGTTTTAGCCGTTTACAAAAACACCTTAACCTTGGCTATAACTTATGAGCTATTGTACATAGAGCTTCCAAACATGCATGCATCTTCCCTGTGTCAAGACTATTCCAACCATACCGAAATTCATGACATTGGTCTTGACCTTTGACCTACTTTTGTAAAATCTTAAATCGCATATAGCCTGTGGACCAAAAGTGGTACAGATATCATATTTGACGAAAAGGTCTTCCAACTGAAATCATTTGTAACCAGATTACCTTCACATCAACCTTTGACCTACTTGCCAAAAACTTGATATTGGCTATCACTATGAGAATTAATGAACATAGGACTTAAAACGTGTCTTCCATGTGTCAAGTCCAAGTGAAAGTACACAATTATGTAAATGATTCAACAAGGTCAATGTCACACATTAAGGTCAAAGGTCAAATTTTATATTCAAGCTTCAGACTTCAAACTTGGAATAAAGGTTAACAAGAAATATCTTTTAACAAGAGGGCCAGAATGGCCCTGAAGCGCTCACCAGACAATCAGAGGAGAAGCTTTTCAAAGTTTTAACTATATGTTTCTTTAGAAAACTAGCCTGCCCTGGGATTGGGCTAATTTTGACCCAAGAGGCACAATTTATATAACTTTTGTAGAGGATCTGGACATGGTGCTATGTGCCAAATATGAAAGCTGAGAACCTTCCAGTATCAGAGAAAAAGATTTTCAAAGTTTTCACTATATGTTTCTATTGAAAATTGGCTACCCCTGGGGCGGGGCCAATTTTCACCCCTGGGGCATAATTTATATACCTTTTGCAGAGGACCTGAACATGATGATACATACAAAGTATGAAGGCTGAGAACCACCCAGTTTCCAAGAAGAAGATATTCAAAGATTTCACTATTTGTTTCTATTGAAAACTGCCAACCCCTGGAGCGGGCTAATTTTGACCCCAGGGACATAATTTATATAACTTTTGTAGAGGACCTGAACATGATGCAATGTGCCAAATATGAAAGCTGAGAGCCTTCCAGTTTCAGAGAAGAAGAATTTCAAAGATTTCACTATTTGTTTCTATTGAAAACTGCCCACCCCTGTGGCGGGGCAAATTTTGACCCAAGGGCCATAATTTATATAACTTTTGTAGAGCACCTAAACATGATGCTCTGTGCCAAATATGAAAGCTGAGAGCCTTCCAGTTTCAGAGAAGAAGATTTTCAAAGAGTTCACTATTTGTTTCTACTGAAAACTGCCCACCCTGGGGTGGGGCCAATTTTGACCCTAGGGACATAATTTATATAACTTTTGTAGAAGACCTAAACATGATGCTCTGTGCCAAATATGAAGGTTAAGAGCCTTCCAGTCTCAGAGGAGAAGATTTTTAAAGATTTCACTATTTGTTTCTATTGAAAACTGCCCGCCCCTGGGGCAGGGCCAATTTTGACCCCCGGGCCATAATTTATATAACTTTTGTAGAGGACCTGTACATAATGCTATTTGCCAAATATGAAAGCTGAGAGCCTTCCAGTTTCAGAGAAGAAGAATTTCAAAGATTTCACTATTTGTTTCAATTGAAAACTGCCCCCCCCCCTGGGGCGGGGCCAATTTTGACCCCAGGGCCATAAATTATATAACTTTTGTAGAGGACCTGTACATAATGCTATGTGCCAAATAAGAAAACTGAGAGCCTTCCAGTTTCAGAGAAGAAGATTTTCAAAGATTTCACTATTTGTTTCTATTGAAAACTGCCCACCCCTGAGGCGGGGCCAATTTTGACCCAAGGGCCATAATTTATATAACTTTTGTAGTGGACCTGAACATGGAGCTATGTGCCAAATATGGAAGCTGAGAGCCTTCCAGTTTCAGAGAAGAAGATTTTCAAAGATTTCACTATTTGTTTCTATTGAAAACTGCCCACCCCTGGGGCGGGGCCAATTTTGACCCCAGGGCCATAATTTATATAACTTTTGTAGAGCACCTGAACATGATGCTCTGTGCCAAATATGAAAGTTGAGAACCTTCCAGTTTCAGAGAAGAAGATTTTCACAGATTTCACTATTTGTTTCTATTGAAAACTGCCCACCCCTGGGGCGGGGCCAATTTTGACCCTAGGGCCATAATTTATATAACTTTTGTAGTGGACCTGAACATGATGCTATGTGCCAAATATGAAAGCTGAGAGCCTTCCAGTTTCAGAGAAGAAGATTTTCAAAGATTTCACTATTTGTTTCTATTGAAAACTGCCCACCCCTGGGGCGGGGCCAATTTTGACCCCAGGGGCATAATTTATATAACTTTTGTAGAGGACCTGAACATGATGCTATGTGCCAAATATGAAAGCTGAGAGCCTTCTGGTTTCAGAGGAGAAGATTTTCAAAGTTTTACTATATGTTTCTATTGAAAACATGGAACCCCTGGGGCGGGGCCAATTTTGACCCCAGGGCCATAATTTATATAACTTTTGTAGAGGACCTAAAGATGATACTATGTGCCAAAGATGAAAGCTGAGAACCCTGTAGATTCAGAGGAGAAGATTTTTAAAGGTTCAAATTGTTGACGACTGACGACGCACGACGGACGACGCACGCCGACGGACGACGGACATCAGGCGATCACAAAAGCTCACCCTGAGCACTTTGTGCTCTGGTGAGCTAAAAAGATATTCAGCGGCTCTCAAATATTGACACAATGTACAAAACAATCTCTGCAATATTTATTTCAATGTTTGGAGATTCTACCAGTACAGAGAACTAGATCTATGAAGGATTGCTTGTTATTATGCTAGCAGAGAAGCATGCAATGAAAATGACTTGGAGTAGAAGAAATATTTATTGAAATATTTCAAGTTGCTTTTATAGGAAATCACTTTTAAAATGTATGATGTCAAAGTAATGTTTTAAAACTATCTGAAGTTAGTTCTTTAGTATAAAGCATTTATTATAAAATGTTATAAATTATTATAAATATAAAGCATTTATTATAAAATATTTAGCATTTATTATAAAATGTGCATGAAAGCGCTTATATTTGTATCGATATGAAGATAAGAAATTGAATACACTCACGAAGTAAATACAGATCTGTATTTACTTCGTGATACACTTTAAAGCATAAAGTTTTTGTTTGTGCAGAGTCTGTTATTCTTTAAAGAATACTATTAATACCACTACTCTAATATACTAAACAACCCTTCTTCTTTATTTCCTATAGCACTGCCTGTGAATTATGGTGGTTTCGGCAAACTACCTGTTCGTCAAAGTGGATTTTATGATCAAATGTTATATTAATTGATAGCAAAATGATAGTAAAAGTTTGAAAGTTTAATAGAGGTTTCGACAAGCTGGTAATATTGCTCAGCAACCATTACCATGAGGTGATAAATATCAGTACATCAGTACTTTGATTTTATGGGAATTTCCAGGTCTTAAAATCTATTTTAAGAACAGAACTTTCGACAGTCGACAGTCTTCGGTCCCATGCTAAATATCTGCGTAAATAATGATTTTCTGAACTATATGGTCTTTTGACTGAACTCTAAGAAGTTCATAAGACATGTATGTGTAACAAGGTGCCTTACATGTGTTGTGATTATGTTAATTATTGCATTGAATTCAATTTGCGAGGCCGAAGCAGCTAATTATCATAAAACATGGTGTTTGAAATAACTGCAATATCGTAATAATTACCCCAGGAAATTCGACACGTTAGCAGACTGTATATCAGAATTTTACCTAGTTTGGCAATGTGTAGAAGCATATAAAAAGGTTGTATGCCAGTCAAGGTATTTCACTAATGAAAATACAGTTTACTGTAAATACTCCTAGGTCATATGCAAATTACAATGTAACATAGTTTCTCATTGGTGGAAAACTAGAACATAAGTGAAAATAGACAGCTAGCCGCTGAAAAACACTACGGTGAACATTTTGATAAGTGAATCATCAAGGTCAAGGATCAAATAAAGGTAAAACTTCTATAAAGTGTAGAGGTACAATGCACTTGTATCCATTCATTAATCCTCTATTTGATACATTTTATTCTTATCTATTCTTCATTTATCTGCTGTTTTGACATATAGTGCATTTCCAAGTTATGAGAATTTTTCAGAATTTGCTAACGTGGACACCAACAACTGGGTGATAACATTTGCTCCCTGGACTACATCTGGTGAGCTAAAATAGGTCAAAATTTCTGGGTTACTTCTTCCAAACTTGTGGGGTGTAATAAGACTAACTCATGGGGTGTAAGTACCTCAGAAGCTAAATCATATAAATCCAGTGTACATAAAAATATGTCAGAACTTGTGGGTGAATTTTGCCAAACTTGTGGGTGAATTTAGACAAACATGTGGGCTGAAGTATCTCAGAGGTCAGCCTCTTTGGAGTTTGTCCGGTGAGCTAAAAAGGTCAGAACTTGTGGGTTGATTCTTCCAAAGCTGTTGGGTGTAATGAGGCAAACTTTTGAACTGAAGGACCTCAGAAGCTAGTTTTCAAATATATTCATTTTGTCCGAACTTGTGAGTTAATTCTGCCAAACTTGTGGGAGAATTCAAACAAACTCATGAGATGAAATAACTCAGAAGCTACCAGGGCTATTTCTCCTTCTTAATCAGACTCCAGAAAACAGTACTAAAAAAATTCCAATTGACAGAGAAAATTCCCAATTGCAAACAAATTTAAAAAAAAATAATTGTGCTAATTCCTTGACAGCTAATCAGTCTTAATTTGCAAAGCCTTTCATGGTTACAGGTAAGGTTTTGATGTAATTCTGTATTTACTACTTGATCTTTTACAGAATTGGGTATTTACAAAATTATATTGAGTATATGCAATTTTCTTAATTGAGCATTCTATTCTATTCTAATTAGGCATTTAAAAAATGCTTTGCTTTTTTGTTACCCCCCAGTTTGAAAATCAATTGATTTTTTCATAAATTTAATTGGCCAATTTGGGCAAATACCCGCCAAAGCACCTTATTTCTAACCCTGGTAAAGGCCCTTTAATATGCTTTAGGAAAGATCCCTACGTGTGAGTTTCTTAATTGTTCTGTTTTTATTTTTAAAAGTTGTGTTAATAAATTCCCAATTGGAGCAAATATCACACATTTTTTTCCAATTGGTGCCCAAATCCCCCCCCCCCCCCCCCCCCAATTTCATCCGTACCATTCCCAAAATAGTGATAACAAGATCTGTTTGTGAAATACTATGCCCCCTCATATATTTGACCTCTGACCTTGAAGGATGACCTCGACATGTCACCTCTCAAAATGTGCGGCTTTGTGAGATACATATGCATGCCAAATATCAAGTCTCTATCTGTACTGGCTCAAAAGTTAAGACCAATGTCAAGGTTGCGTTAAAGTTACAAAGAAACAGACAATTTGACCTTTGACCCTGAAGCATGACCTTGACCTGTCACCCCTCACAATGTACAGCCTCGTGAGATACACAAGCATGCCAAATATCAAGTCTCTATCTCTACTGGTCCAAAAGTTATGACCAATGTTAAAGTCAGTGATTTGACCCATATATTTGACCTCTGACCATGAAGGATGACCTTGACATGTCACCCCTCAAAATGTGTGGCTTTATGAGATACATATGCATACCAAATATCAAGTCTCTATCTGTACTGGCCCAAAAGTTATGACCAATGTTAAAGTTGCTGACAAACAAACAGACAAACGGACAAACAGACAGGGCAAAAACAATATGCCCCCTAACTATCGTCAATGGGGGCATAAAAAGCCCTGGCTACAAAACAGAAATAAAACCAACTAAAACAGAGGGGCATGTCTGATGATGGCCCTGGATTATGTAACAAGAGGGCCTGAAAGGCCCTGACATCGCTCACCAGACAATCAGAGGAGAAGATTTTCAAAGTTTTCACTATGTGTTTCTATAGAAAATATAGCCAGCCCTGGCGAGGGCCAATTTTGACCCAAGGGGCATAATTTATATAGCTTTTGTAGAGGACCTCAAGTGAATAGAAATTAAAGAAAAATGTAAATGTAAACATATTATAACAATGTAAATCTAAAGAAGGTCATATAAAAAAAAGTATGTATAGCATCTCCTTGGGCAAAATGGTTGAATTTCAGAAAGAATAAATTAATCTATACTTATGTTCAAAATTTCAGATATTTTCATTATACATTCTACATGAGTTCATATTATTATGCATATCTTAACTTATTTTTAACCCTTCCCCTGTTCGATGTTTATTCAAAATTTCAATACCTACTGAATATTCATGGACAAAATAGTTATAATGAAAAATAGAAAGTGTAGCCTTTTTAGAAAGTAATGAAAAACATCTTTCAAATTCCATTAACAAACAGTGTAGGCCCTAATCAGACAGCTGCTAAAGGAGCCGCCTGATCTGGGTCTGCTCTGCTTGCAAATGCATGAAAAGGCATTTATATGAGGGAAAGGGTTAAGTAAACATATTATAAGTATATTGTATATTGTACACAAAATGGAAATAATTTAATGCAATTTGCACTATATAATATCATAAGTAAACAGAGCAGACTGATCATATGGCTACTAAATGGGCCATCTAATCTGGGTCTACTCTGTTTGCAATGGTGTAGAAATGCATAATTATGGAGTAAAGGGTTAATTGTCTGTGCAATAGGCCAGATCTAAAAATATCAGTTGTCTACCCAGAAGGGAGGCAATCCAGTTGTTATCAAAAGTGCAAAGGGAGACCTAGCACAGTTTGGATTCTGATCTGATGCATATGTAACTTCAAGTTACATATGTGTCAGATCAGAATCCAATATTGTACTTCATAATTGTTTTGTACAAGAGAGTTAATTGTAGGATTGACATGTATTAAAACAATGTGAACAATCTTAGACAAGCAGACAACAATTCTGAAGCAGATAAAGAATGCTACAGCATAGAACACTTGACTTGTATTCAGCTGAACTTCACAAAAGATATACTGATAAGACTCTATATTGATATCTGAGAGCTTAATGGAGGACAAAGATATGCAAAGAGAATTTTAAGAATTATCCACTTAGTTTTCTCAATCTAAAATGAGTGTTTGTTATTTATTTGGCAAAACACAATTTCTACTCTACTGATCAGACTAAGGGTAAACTTGCATAAACACTGGTAGGTCAGTCTCCCCTCACTACTGCCTGACCTTATGGCCTTTATGAGTAAAGATAAGATGCTTAAAAGTGCAGTCAGCTTCAAGTTTGCTAGAAAACTGGCCACCCCGGGGTGTAGCCAATTTTGACCCCAGGGGCATAATTTATATAACTTTTGTAGAGGACCTCAACATGATGCTATGTGCCAAATATGAAAGCTGAGAACCTTCCAGTTTCAGAGAAGAAGATTTTCAAAATTTTACTATATATTTCAATAGAAAACAAGGCACCCCTGGGGCGGGGCCAATTTTGACTCTAGGGGCATAATTTATATAACTTTTGTAGGGGACCTACAGATGATGCTATGTACCAAAGATGAAAGCTGAGAACCCTGTAGATTCAGAGGAGAAGATTTTTAAAGGTTAAAATTGTTGACGCCCGACGACGCACGACGCACGACGCACGACGGACGACGACGGACGACGGACATCAGGCGATCACAAAAGCTCACCCTGAGCACAAAAGTGCTCTGGTGAGCTAAAAATCAAGGGTCAGAATGCAACAAAATACCCCTATCACAGCACATTTTAACACATTCAAGAGCTGAAACTCCAAACAAAGTGCATGATGGAATGTCTTGGTTATTGATTGTGGTCTCCCTTTAGACCTAATAAACATTTTCAGAAAGATCAGATGAAAATTGTCCCACCAATAATTATTTGGGGTACATTTTTCATTTAGAAGGGAGAAGTCCCCAAATCTCGCCCTCGCCAGAACATTGTCAATGTTATAAGTTTAGAACTCCTTATAACTTCCAGCCATTATTTAAAATCGTGTGAGTTAATCCTGCCAGACTTGTGTGTGGATTTGGACATGCTTATGGGTTGAAGTACATCAGACGCTATGAAAAATAAATACAATCAACTAAAACAGCAAAATTAACCCACAAGTAATGTAACAGTAAACAAACAAATGCAAAACAAAATGTAAATCAACATATCAATGAATAACCATTACCGATGCCTTCTGCCTTCAATATACAGGAATGCTCCATAAAAGGCATCAATGAAGATTCGGACATCTTCATATGAAAACTGAAATTTATTACATCAACAATTTGCACTCAGTCGATTCCGGTTTTATTCACTACCAAATTAGACTAAATCAAGAGAACCATGACGGCACTTAATTATTAACTTGGTACAACAATCCTAAATGATGTTACCAAGCAATATTGCAAAATGCTTTCAAATTTATGAAACTATTTTGACATCTGACACATACTTTGAAGGAATTTGACAGGAAAATGCAAACATAATTTCTTTGAATTTATTTCTGTGAAATTATTTTGAAATTGGGCCAGTAGTTTATAAGAAGATTGTTAACAAGATTCCATTATAAAGACATAATTACAAAGAACTGTCCAAACTCCCTGGTGGCAATGTTTTTTTTAATATAATTTGAAGGAATTTGTCTGAGAAGATTTTTTAAAAGCCATATAGTGTAGACCAACTTGACTGCTTAGACACAATTCAGGATTGGATAAATATTTGAAATAACCAACAGTAGTTATACTTGTCACCTAGCAGGCCTATTCTTTTATGACCTTTGGTCCAGAAATAGAGTCTCTGCAAGGAATTTCGGTAGGCATCCCCCATTAATCAAATAGCAAGATGGCGTACCTTTCTGAGCATGAATCACAAACTTCGGCAACTTTGTGCATCTGATCATTATAAAGTGACAGTGGTCAATCCGCAGACAAACTAGATTTATATGTTTTAACTAGAACTTCAGATATATTTTAAATGAGAAACGAAATTGACATCTAACTTTTAGAACTATTTCATAATGATAATGATATGAAGAGAAAAATGAAAATGACTCCAAGGTTAAGCTGGTGGCAGATAGAAAACCAATTTCTATAAATATCAGTGACCTCTAGAATCATAGAGTTATAGTCAAAACGTACCCAAGGTCAAAATGTACCCAAGTCAAAGCATACCTAAATGGAGTCAAAACGTACCCACCTATTGGTCAAAACGTTCCCAATTTCAAACTAGACCTATCACTGAACGTGATTCATACCCCCACCTGGCATCCTTGTTGGAAAAGGCATACTATCGGCCCTTGGTCAGATTATAGCCCTTGTGAGGTGAACAGGTGTGTGAAGTTTCATTAGATTATCTTCAATGCTAAAGAAGTTATGACCAAGGTTAAAGTTTCTCACAATGACGACGCAGACAACGACGCCAATGACTACGCCAGGGTGATGGCAATATCTTGATTTTTTTCTTCAAAAGACAGCAGTGCTAAAAATGCTTATGGGAAGTAACAAAAGGGAATTAAAATCTGAAAATGGGCAATAACTGTACATTTTATAGCCAATGTTAAAGTTGGTAATTTTACCTATGTATTTGACCTTTGACCTTGAACAGTGACCTTGACCTTGGCATGCAACATGTCAAAATGTGCAGCTTCATTAGACACACATGCATGCCAAATATCAAGTGTTTATACCTATATATTTGACCTTTGACCTTGAACAGTGACCTTGACCTTGGCATGCGACATGTCAAAATGTGTAGCTTCATGAGACACAAATGCATGCCAAATATCAAGTGTTTATCTGTAGTGGTTCAAAAGTTATAGCCAATGTTAAAGTTGGTAATTTGACCTATATATTCGACCTTTGACCTTGAACAGTGACCTTGACCTTGGCATGCGACATGTCAAAATGTGCAGCTTCATGAGACACACATGCATGCCAAATATCAAGTGTTTATCTGTAGTGGTTCAAAAGTTATAGCCAATGTTAAAGTTAGTAATTTGACCTATATATTCGACCTTTGACCTTGAACAGTGACCTTGACCTTGGCATGCAACATGTCAAAATGTGCAGATTCATTAGACACACATGCATGCCAAATATCAAGTGTTTATCTGTAGTGGTTCAAAAGTTATAGCCAATGTTAAAGTTAGTAATTTGACCTATATATTCGACCTTTGACCTTGAACAGTGACCTTGACCTTGACATGCAACATGTCAAAATGTGCAGATTCATTAGACACACATGCATGCCAAATATCAAGTGTTTATCTGTAGTGGTTCAAAAGTTATAGTCAATGTCCCGATCTCGCGCGACAGACGGACGGACGGACGGACCGACGGACCGACCGACGGACAAGGTGTTTCCAATATAGCCCCCACCACAGGTGGTGGGGGTATAATTACAGTCAAAATGGTCTTATGTGACCTTCAGTGGGAGAAAACCAAGAGGGTCACATAAGACAGGTAGTCACATAAGACAGTCATACAGTTTTTTATCCAAATTTTATAACTTCATTTTAGTGGTTCTATATTATAAAAGTGAACATAATTATGCATGTCTTTGGAATAAACTTCACATAAATGGAATAGATGTTCCTTGTTCTAAATAATAGTAATAACCTTGGACATTTAATATTTGATAATTTTATATACAGTGAAACCTGTGAAAACTAGACCCCTTCGGGAACAGATAGATCGTCTGGTTTTCAGGTGTACTTTTTTTCTCAGATTAGAAATTTTGCTGAGAAAACCAGCAAAAATGTGTGCATTGTTCAGTTTTAATTCACCTATCTTAATTTCTACAAAAGTAAGAGGAGACATTTTTTACAACAATTAACAAGATGTGTTTGTGAAACACTATGCCCCCTCGATATGATATTTGACCCTGAAGGATGACCTTGATCTTGACATGTCAACCCTCAAACTGTGCAGCTTCATGGGGTACACATGCATACCAAATATCAAGTCTGTATCTCTAATGGTTCAAAAGTTATGGCCAATGTTAAAAGTTGGTAACCTTTGACCATGAAGGATGACCTTGATCTTGACATGTCACCCCTCAAATTGTGCGGCTTTATGAGATACATATGCATGCCAAATATCAAGTCGCTATCTGAACTGGCTCAAAAGTTATGAAGTTGCTGACAAACAGACAAATGGACAAACAGACAAATGGACAAACAGACAAGGCAAAAACAATATGCCCCCCAGATTTGATCTGGGGGGCATAAAAAGAGAAAGAAAGATTGAACTGGACAAATATTCTATACTGACTTTTGGTGGTACGTATGTATTCCTCAATTCTGTGAACATAATAATAATACATGAGTGTGTGTGCGTTTAATTCATGTCCAGCATAACATACACATCTGTAAACGTGTAGCCCATTTTTCTCTCCTGTTACAAATAGGTGTGGTGTTTCTGACACTTTTAACCCTTAACCTGCTTGTCGTGAGCATCATGTCATATATGCAAACAAACTGGATCTGGATGATACGCCGAGTAACTCGGAGCCTGATCTGGATCCGAGATGTTTGATACTCAGTCAACATGTGACACTGTCTACAAGAAATATAAACAAATTTGTGAAGTTTTAATAAAGAAGCATGTGCAAGTTTCATAACAGGCAAAGGGTTACAGGATGTTGCAAATTTAAACTCAGGGTCACTCCCTTATCTGTGATTCTATATGCAAATAGCTTTTAGTGATTGAAATTATATTTTGTCCAATGGCGTTGCAGTATTTTTCAAATTCTCTGGCGATTTATTTTAGTAAATCAACCGTTACTGGCCATTTATTTAGTAAGTGTCTATTTACCGAAGAAAGTGACAATTTACCCAGTAAGTCGGTCTATTTTATATTGCACCTGCGTTCAGAATCAGTTCAGGGCGGCTAGCGGCTGAAGCCTGTTGGAGCAAATGAAATTGACATGACGCCTCGATATTCCGGACAGTTTTTTAGCAACTGATGTGGATTCAAGCTTTTGAAATGATTTCAAAGAAGGGGGATACAAAAGACACAATTATCACAATAAATATTAAAATGATTTTTATAACTCTTGCAGTCATTATGCTGGACGTTAGCATTAAACATACATGTAAATGAAAAATAAATTAAAAACAGTAATCATTTTGGCTGTCTCTTAACGAAAACAATGTTTTATGACACTCTCAGAGGGTTGAATTACTAAAATTTGTGTGAGTTGGTTGTTAAAGGGGATTTGTGAGTCTTTAGCAATAACTTGGAGCCAGGTCGGTTTGAAGCAGTGTTTAGCTCTTTCTCTAAGGAACATTTATAGATCTACACGAATTGATCAATTCAGGAATATTAATAACCCATTTGTTTAATAATATAAACTTTTCAAGGGAACATTTGGTTCAAACAAAAACTCTAGGATCAGATCAGATCTATATACTTTTATACGGAAATAGAGCGAACCCTGATATTAAACGTGTGGTCTGTGTCTACTATGTTTGCGATAAAGCGTTGATATGGGGGAAAGGGTTAAGACCGGTGTTTCCTCAATCGAATATAGACAGAGTTGTGTTGCTGCCAATTTCGCTGATGGGGCCACCAAGTTCTGCCTATAGAAGTCGTCTTTTCTTGCATTTATACAAATAAACTTGCAAACGTTGGTCTACTCCATTTGCAAATGTGTGAAACGCGTTTATATGAAGTAAAGGGTTGAACGATTTGTAGACATGTGCATTGACGAAAATGAATAGATAATAATTCTTGATTATCCAATCGAAATCACAGAGAATCTCTGCAAAGTACAATGTAATCACCTACCGGTTTTAATAATGAAATTCTGAAGCGGTTATTGAGAACTTGAGTTGCCGTGACCTCATGTTTGGACAGTATTGGTTCATACATACAAATGTATTTCAATAAATCAAAATCCTCCATTTATAATTCGCTTGAATATCCACTGCTATTCTCGGAAAACTGTGGTGTTGCTGTCTGAAATGTATCGCGTCTCAGGTATATACAAGCGTTTGCCGCACGATACTCTTATGAAAGAGATGACGGTATGTTTATTACATAGGGCGCCGCGACATTTTGTGAACAAAACATAATTTCAATCACTAAATTGGTTAGTATTTGTTAGCCAGCATTTACAAAATAAATCGGTCGCGGGGCTGCGCCCCGCCAGACCGATTTATTTTTGTAAATGCTGACTAACAAACACTAACCTATACTTAACAAACATTCACCATGATTAAGGGAAATTGTGACCAGATAAATTGTTTTGTGTGTGTCGGCATAATAACGGTTAGGAAAGTGAAATAAAATGGATTTTTAACTGTTTTTGATTAACCCTTTCCCTCATATAAACGTGTTTTCACGCATTTGCAAAAAGAGTAGACCCAGATCAGACAGCTCCTAGAGGAGCCGTCTGATCAGGGTCTACTCTGTTTGCTAGTGGAATTTGAAAGATGTTTGTATTCTTTCTAAAATGGCTACAATGTTCCACCTTCCATAATTATTTCATTATAACTATTTTCTCCATGAATATTCAGCAGGTATTGAAATTTATAATAAACATAGAACAGGGAAAGGGTTAATAGCAAAAGTTGTGGTACATGTCCCTAATTTGTTCCAAGATCAGTGCAGGTAAGATTAAATAATCTTTTTCTACCATGGCAACAAATTTCTGTGTCCATGTGGCTTTATAGCAATTGATCTAAACTATATCCATGATGTTCTTATTTCTCACTTGAATATTCATGGAGTAATGGATTAATTGACCGAGTCCCAAATAAGAATGTATTCCCCCCCTTAACCCATTCCCTCATATAAACATGTTTTCACGCATTTGCAAACAGAGTAGACCCAGATCAGATGGTTCCTAGAGGAGCTGTTTTATCAGGGTCTACTCTGTTTGCTACTAGAATTTGAAAGATCTGTTTCTTTGCTTTCTAAAATGTCTACAATGTTCCACCTTCCATATTTCTTTGAAGTATTTTTGTTAATGAATATTCAGTAGGTATTGAAATTTGGAATAAACATAGAACTTAACCCTTTCCCTATTCCATATTTAGTCCAAACTGCAATACCGACATAGACAAAATGGTTGTAATGAAATGATCGATTCCATAAGTAAACAGACCGGCCCCTTATCTGGGTCTACTCTGTTTGCAAATGCGTAAAAAGATGTCTACATTCCATTAGCAAACAGCACAAACCCTGATCAGACAGCTTCTACAGAACCATCTGATCTGGGTCTACTGTTTGCAAATATGTAAATAGATGTTTACACTAGGGAAAGGGATAAGAAAACCGATTTTCAAATTTGTGAAATATGAATAATTTTCATTCAAAATAAATAGACAAAGTTAAATGTATTATATTTATTTCCCAAATTAGAAAACTATCAATGTGTCTTCTTTATTTTTTTAATAGTCCATTTTTCATGAAATAGATGAATTTAAAAAGTTGAGAAAATTACGTGAAACAATTAACATATATTACAAACAGGGAAGACCCATATCAGATGGCTCCTTTAAGGTCTGCTCTACAACATTTGAGTAATCATCCTAATAGGTGTCAACCTGCATACATGTGATAATTTTTTCGAGGCAAAGAGGGAGATTAGCTTTTCAAATGAGGGAGATTAAGAATCAAAGAGGGAGATTTATGCGGATGGAAAGTTTTGGAGTTATTTGTTGGTATAATAGGTCAGAGACCTATATTTAAATGTCTCTGAATGGGCAATATGAAAAGAACACTCCCTCCCCACTTTACCCCTGGTTGAAAGGTAGGTACGATAAAGGCACTTTTATGCGCGACAAACCATCTTATTTACGTATTTACTAGGGCATTCGAACTTTTTTGCCTATCTAGCACATTACAACTGTGTAATTTAGTTTGTATTAATTCTATTTATATCCTATTCCTTATTATAGTCTGTACTACTCTCTGTTCTACATCCATCCACATCTACTATATTTCCCATTCCTTTCTAATCCATTCCATCCCATCCTCTTATCTATTCTAGTTCCTTTGTGTTTTATTCCATTCTATTATCTATTCTGTGCCCATATAAATAATAATCTATTCTAATTACTATTCCTTTCTATTCTATCTTTTGTATGCTAGTATATATTACCATATACTCTCTTCTAATTACTATTTCTTTCTATTCCATTCCATTCTGGCCAATGGATAGACTTACAAGTGTTTATTATTAAATAATTATTCTTTTTACTGGCCAATGGATAGACTTGTGTTTATTATTATTATTGTTACTATCATTATTTATATTATTCTCATTCTTATATTATATTATTATAATTTATTGACATTATTGTTTTTATTATTTTCATTTATTTTTGTAATGCAATATATCCAGAAATTTATATTCTGAAATAAACATAATTAAAATTAATACATTTGTCACTTTCTGTCCAAAATATGGTACTATCCAAACACTAGTACACTGTCTTTGCATTTTGTAGTTTCATTTTCTGTTAGAAAAATGCTTCCCATCTTCTCATTTTTTGTGTATTTGACATCCTTATATGCTATACTCAATACATACACAATTTTATTTGAATAGCTTACCAAATGTCTACATGGAAAACAATGTTTGTGTTTGCCTCTATGAAATGACAAATTTCACCGTTCGAAAAATCCGTGGTTTGAGGCAACCAATTTCGAGTTTCAATTTTTTCTGATAAAAGCACATTTTGATTACAGCTATGCTATGTGGACATTTATAAATAAACTTATAACCTAAATTAATTTAGTAAAGTAACTATTTAGATGTTTAGTCTCAGAATTTGAGAAAATAAGATTTTCTTAAACAGAAATTTAGTAGAATCTGACCGTGAACAAGAGGGCCAGAATGGCCCTGACATCGCTCACCAGGCAATCAGAGGAGAAGATGTTCAAAGTTTTCACTATATGTTTCTAGAGAAAACTAGCCACCCCTGGGGCGGGCCAATTTTGATCCAAGGGGCATAATTTATACAACTTTTGTAGAAGACCTGAACATGATGCTATGTGCCAAATATGAAAGCTGAGAACCTTCCAGTTTCTGAGGAAAATATTTTCAAATTTGACACTATATGTTTCTATTGCAAACTGGCTACCCCTGGGGCGGGGCCAATTTTGACCCCG
This sequence comes from Azorinus chamasolen, assembly GCA_963576725.1. Lineage (NCBI taxonomy): Eukaryota > Metazoa > Mollusca > Bivalvia > Cardiida > Solecurtidae > Azorinus > Azorinus chamasolen. The sequence goes on along the minus strand of CAUYWK010000095.1, from coordinate 107,189 downwards.
GGGCATAATTTATATAACTCTTGTAGAGGACCTGAACATGATGTTATGTGTCAAATATGAAAGCTGAGAACCTTCCGGTTTCTGAGGATAAGATTTTCAAAGTTGTCACTATATGTTTCTATTGAGACATGGCTACCCCTGGGGCGGGGCCAATTTTTACCCCAGGGGCATATTTATATAACTTTTGTAGAGGACCTGAATATGATCCTATGTGCCAAATATGAAAGCTAAGAACCCTGTAGATTTAGAGGAGAAGATTTTCAAAGTTTTCACTATATGTTTCTTTTGAAAACTGGCCACCCCTGGGGCGGGGCCAATTTTGACCCCAGGGGCATAATTTATATAACTTTTGTAGAGGACCTAAACATGATGCTATGTGCAAAATATGAAAGCTGAGACTCTTTCAGTTTCAGAGAAGAATATATTCAAAGTTTTACCATATATTTCTATTGAAAACTGGCCACCCCTTGGGTGGGGCCAATTTTGACCCCAGGGGCATAATTTATAAAAAATTTGTAGAGAACCTGAACATGATGCTATGTGCCAAATATGAAAGCTAAGAACCTTCCAGTTTCAGAGGAGAAGATTTTCAAAGTTTCGCAATTATGTTTCTATTGAAAACTGCCCACCCCTGGGGCATAATTTATATAACTTTTGTAGAGGACCGGAACATGATGCTATGTGCCAAATATGAAAGCTGAGAACCCTGTAGATTCAGAAGAAAAGATTTTCAAAGTTGTCACTATATGTTTCTAATGAAATCTGGCTACCCCTGGGGCGGGGCCAATTTTGACCCCAGGGCCATAATTTATAAAACTTTTGTAGAGGACCTGAACATGATGCTATGTGCCAAATATGAAAGCTGAGAACCCTGTAGATTCAGAGGAGAAGATTTTCAAAGTTGTCACTATATGTTTCTATTCAAAACTGGCTACCCCTGGGGCGGGGCCAATTTTGACCCCAGGGGCATAATTTAAATAACTTTTGTAGAGGACCTGAACATGATGCTATGTGCTAAATATGAAAGCTGAGAACCCTGTAGATTCAGAGGAGAAGATTTTCAAAGTTTTACTATATATTTCAATAGAAAACAAGGCACCCCTGGGGCGGGGCCAATTTTGACCCCAGGGGCAAAATTTATATAACTTTTGTAGAGGACCTAAAGATGATGCTATGTACCAAAGATGAACAAGAGGGCCAGAATGGCCCTGACATCGCTCACCAGCCAATCAGAGGAGAAGATGTTCAAAGTTTTCACTATATGTTTCTAGAGAAAACTGGCACCCCTGGGGCGGGGTCAATTTTGACCCCAGGGGCATAATGTATATAACTTTTGTAGAGGACCTGAACATGATGCTATGTGTAAGATATGAAAGCTGAGAACCGTTCAGTTTCAGAGAAGAATATATTCAAAGTTTTACCATATATTTCTATTGAAAACTGGCTACCCCTGGGGCGGGGCCAATTTTGACCCAAGGGGCATAATTTATATAACTTTTGTAGAGGACCTGAACATGATGCTATGTGCCAAATATGAAAGCTTAGAACCTTCCAGTTTCAGAGGAGAAGATTTTCAAAGTTTCACTATATGTTTCTATTGAAAACTGACCACCCCTGGGGCGGGGCCAATTTTGACCCCAGGGGCATAATTTATATAACTTTTGTAGAGGACCTGAACATGATGCTATGTGCCAAATATGAAAGCTGAGAACCCTGTAGATTCAGAGGAGAAGATTTTCAAAGTTGTCACTATATGTTTTAGTAGCAAAATACATTACCTGCTGTGAAATATGCTTAGGTTATTTGATTTAACCCTATGACCGGAATAAAAAAGTACCGCATATACCGTATGGCCCGCCCGTTAGCCATACCTCATTATAAATGCTCCCAGCATTCCACAATTAAGATCATTGGTTATTTCCGGTCGGCCATTAACGTCAACGTTTTTATAGCCTCCCGAGTTTTCAACCTTGCTAGCTGTCTGGGTCTATTCGACTTCTTACAGTCCTTGCCTGCAGCTTCCTTACCGGATTCTGTATCCTACAATAAAACTTTATACACAGATTATACTGCATATACTTTGTGTTTTATTTTCTTTGTTCCTGTGTAATCGGTCTCCCTTGTGCCTTCACAATGGCTTCTCGGCACAAAGCTTCCTGCGGACACTTTACCGCAGACTGGGATACACACTCCTCTGTGTGTTTCTCCTGCTGCGGGTGCTCTGCAGAGGACCCTTGTCAGTTTTCTACTGCCTGGTCTTCTGAGACCTGGGGGTTAGCCTCTCGTCGAGGCTCTCAAGCTCGGCGTTCGTCAACCCCCGCCAGGTCGGACAGTGAATTTTCACGTAAACCAAAGAAACCTAAAAAGACTGTTTCTTCTTCCAGCGGCTCCTCTGGGTCTACGACTCAGCCCATCAATCAACTAGCTGCCGTGAAAGTCCCGACTTCGGTCCCGGGACGAGGGTCCCTATTCCGACCAGGGAATATCCCTCTGCCAGTGATGTCACCGTCCGGTGCCTTTCACTTGGCTTCACCCGGCGGGGTCTCGCCAGGTTTACCTGGTCGACATCTTCCAGGTCACCCGGTGCTTGCCACCGCTCTGACTGGATCCGGGTTAGCTAAACAGGTCAGCCACCTATCTAGGTCAACCACACCTGTTTCTAGTAGCATTTCAACATCTGGCCTAACTAGGTCAACCAGCGTTGGGTTAACCAGTATAACTAGGTCAGCCACGCATGCTACAACCGGTGCTATAGTAAATTCTTCCCCGGTGTTTTTCACTGGTCAGTCAAAGGCAACCGGTGTTAAGGTAAGTTGTTCCTCGGATGTTTCCTCCGTGAACACAAATAATTTCTTTGGATCCATTTCGAGTGTGTCTGCCACTAATGAAACAACACACCCTTGCTTGTCTATTGAACAAACTTCTTCGAATTTTGTTCCTGACTACACTCTTAGCTCTGCTGAGCTGAGTTGCCGAGCAGAATCTCCTTTGCCTATTAGACCCTCTAGGTCTCATAAACGGCGTCGGTATTCTTCTTCTTCTTCGTCCTCGGACTCTGCCTATCGTCACAGACGTCGGCACAGTTCCTCTTTTTCTTCGGACGACAGTCGCCGTTCGCGACGCTCTCGGCACAGGCGCCGATCTAGTTCTAAAACTAGACATCGGCGCCATAAGAGGCGTAGGTCTTCGTCCTATGACTCTCCCCCGGCTCGCTCCCGCCCTCATCAGGGATCTCGTGTCCATCAGGATCTACCTATCCAGACGCAGATCTCTGATAAGCAGGGGACGTCTTTCAACCAGACTGCTGATCCCCTCTTGAGCCGGTCCCCCTTCTTTTATGACCCTAGGGTCTATTCAACGGGAAATTTTTCTTTGGACCCTCCTGTTCCAGCTGCTTTACAAGCTACTGTGTCGGGTCCTCCGGTCCCTAGAGTCCCGCCTACGGCTACGGCCACCAGGCCAGACCAGGATCAGGATGATGTTTTATCAATCCTTGCTAACCCAGAGGACCCTTTCTTTCAAGAATTGGGTACCCAGGGTAATTCTGAATTAGAAGACTCTCTCTCATCTTCTCTTGAAGAGCCCGAAAGTCACTCTAATTCTTTTGACAAAGCCTGTGAGGACTGCTTTGCCATCCTCCCGCCCTCTGTCTGCCCTAGACCCCAGCCTTTGTGTCAAAGTGGAGTAGTTTCTTCGATCCTTTTCCTTCAGACACAAAGAGGTGAAACGGTTGGTCCGATTAAATCTCGACCTGCCCTCCCTCCTTGTCGGGGTCTAGCCACTTGCCTTCCTGACATTGACACGGACTTCCGTTCTAGGCCGAAGGCAGGTTGGTCAGTTTCTACTAAGGTTATGCGCTCCTTAGTACCTCCTTCTTCCCTGAGGCTTCCAGCTTCAGTAGATAATCACCCGGGACTCTTTGACCGAATTCCTCTTCTGGATTCTGATAGTCCCCGGGTCGGTATTAGACCTACCTCTCAACCCTCGCTCTCTATGAGTATGCTTGAGCGTTGGGAATTACGTCAGAGACAACAGATGGGGGTAGCATCCAACGTGGATCTTTTGTCGGTTGCCCTCTCTGAGGAGCTCCTGTCCGACACCCCTTCTCAAGAGAGAACCCGCCGTCTGGCTTTTCAATTGGGTCTCTCCTCTCAACTTTCTCTGCGTCTAGGTCTTGCCTCTGCAGCCGAGATGCTCCGCTGCAGAAGGGATGCTTTCCTTCAGTCTGCTTCCAGACTCCAGGACACGTCTAAAGACGAGCTTAGATCTCTTCCTTTCTCGTCTGAGCCCCTTTTTGGTGGTCTCATCAGAGAGAAAGAAAAGGCGGATGAGACCACACTTCAAGCTCCTGCTTCAAGTGGTCCTCCCAATTGGCGGATTCCTAGAGTGCCTAAGGCAAAATCCACCAAACAGTCGGGCAGGAAGCAGTCGGCTCAGCCAGCTCCTGCTCCCCGCCATCGGGGCCCTGTTCGGGCCCGCCTAGGCCCTGCTCCTGTCTCTCCTCAGAATAGAGGCCCAGCACAGGGACAGAACCGGCCCTCTCGCCCTTTCTCGAGAGGGTCTGGTCCTTCTAGGCACCAGCCCTAGGGACTCGCCCTTTCTACCACCCCCTCTGATCCGACCCTTTTTGCCAGTGGGCGCCAGGCTCCTGCACTTTGCCACGGCCTGGCGCAACATTACTCAGGACCCCTGGACTCTCTCCATTGTGGAATCGGGCTATCGTATCCCGCTGGATCGACAGCCCCCTCTTTCCAGGGTCCCCCTACATCTCTCGTCGGATCACCCTCATATGCAGAATGCAGTTATGTCACTTCTGCAAAAAGGGGCGGTAGAAAGGGTTCGGAACGAGAACACACCGGGATTTTACAGCCGCCTGTTTCTCGTTCCAAAGAAAAACGGCATGTTTCGGCCCATCATCGATCTTTCAACCCTAAATCGGTTTTTAAAGATCGATTCTTTCAAGATGGAGACGGTAGCTACCATTCGGTTGGCAATCAAACCAAACCAATGGGCCGTCTCCCTCGATCTGTCGGATGCTTACTTTCACGTACCTATTCATCCTTCAGACAGACATCTCCTTCGCTTTTGCCACAGGGGCGCTGTCTATCAATTCCGGGCCCTGCCTTTCGGCCTTTCTACGGCACCCAGAGTCTTCACAAAACTCATGGGGACCGTAGCGGCCTTTCTCCGCCAGAGCGGAGTTGTTCTTATTCAATACTTCGACGATTGGCTGTTACACCTTCTCAATCGTCAGACCCTACTTCTCAATCTCCAATTCTGTTGGAAAATTGTCTCTCAGTTGGGTCTCGTATTGAATGCGGAAAAATCAGATCTGATCCCGTCTCAAGACTTTGTCTTCGTGGGATTAAATTTTCTGACGAACTCCAGCTTAGTCAGGATTTCTCTTCAACGTGTAGAGAATACCCTACACCTGCTTTCTCTGTTCAGTCAGAAGGATCGCTGCTCTGCTCGCTCTCTTCTGTCTCTACTGGGAGTTCTCAATTCCGCAGCAGATTTTGTGTCTCTAGGCAGGCTTCATTTACGCCCGCTCCAGTTTTACCTGCTGACACAATGGCGTCCTCGTCTAGACGCTCTGTCCGTTTCTCTTCCACTCCTACCTATTTTCCACACTGCTCTTCAGTGGTGGAAGGTGAAGGATCGCTTCCTTCAAGGAGTGCCGATTGCTCCTCCGGATCCAGATCTTTTTCTGATCTCGGATGCCAGCAATCAGGGCTGGGGAGCCCATTTGGAGCCTCTCGGACTCATGACTTCGGGCCTTTGGTCGAATGCCGAGTCTCAGCTCCATATCAACAATCTCGAACTCCTGGCTGTTCTGAAAGCCTTGGAATTCTTCGAGATGAAGGTTCGCAACCTTTGTGTGTTAGTACAGACAGACAACACAACAGTTGTGTCTTACATCAAGAGACAAGGGGGGACACACTCCCTCTCCCTCTTCAAGGGCACGAGGGATCTACTCTTATTTTGTCACAACAGACAGATCACTCTGCTCGCCAAGCATCTGCCGGGCAGACTGAATGTCTTGGCGGACGGCCTCTCTCGCAGACGTCAAGTACTACCTGCCGAGTGGACCCTCCACAAAACTGTAGTGGCTCAGATCTTTCACATGTTCGGGTTTCCGTCAGTGGATCTCTTTGCCACCAGGTTCAATCATCGACTCCCGCTGTATGTGTCTCCAATCATGGATCCAGCAGCTTGGGCGGTCGATGCTCTGTCTTTTCCGTGGGACCGACTGTTCGGGTATGCTTTTCCCCCGTTCATTCTGATCCCCACGGTTCTCCGGAAGATCGCTCTGTCGGATTGCAGGATCCTCCTGATCGCCCCCCTGTGGCCTCAGCGAGCCTGGTTCAACGATCTTCTCAGTCTCCTATTCGAGTCTCCACGGTCGATCCCGCCCAGTCGGGATCTACTCTCTCAGAAGGGCGGGGTTCTCCACAGGGACCCCGCTATCTTCCATCTTCACGTCTGGCCGTTATCAGGACGGGTCTCCGAAAGAGAAAGTTTTCTCAACCGGTTGCCAACCTCGTCGCCAAGGCCAGACGATCCTCCACTACCATTGTTTACAATGCCAAGTGGAGAATCTTTTCGGATTGGTGTCGTTCAAAACAGATTAATCCAATCTGTCCCACTATCCAAGACATTGCCGACTTTCTAGTTTTCCTCTTTCTAGAGAAGAATCTAGCTGTCAGCACTATTAAAGGGTATAGAGCTATGTTATCTCATACCCTTAGTTTCAGAGATATTAAGGACATCGGTTCTCACCCAATCCTTTCTGAATTGGTTCGAGCCTTGGAGCTTCAGAGACCGGTTTCTCGCTCTCTTTTGCCTAAGTGGGATCTGTCGTGTGTTCTCTGGTCGCTTACTAAAGCGCCCTATGAGCCATTAGATAAAGCGACCTTGACTCATGTCACGTGGAAGACTGTGTTTCTCCTCACTTTTGCTGCGGCTAAACGCAGAAGCGAAATTCATGCCTTATCTGTAGAAGAAGGCTTTCTTCGCTGGAATTCTGACGGGTCAGTTTCCTTAATGTGTCAGCCTGGTTTTTTAGCTAAAACCCAGCTTCCGTCAGTAGCTTCAGATCCGTTTGTTGTACCCAGTCTCTCGAAAGATTTGGATCATTCGGACCCTGATCGAACCCTCTGTCCTGTCAGAGCCCTTAAGTTCTATCTTAAGAGGGTTCAGTTCCTGAGGGGAAATAGAAAAAGGCTTTTTATCCCTATTAAAGGTCATAAAGAAATCTCAGCAGCGTCTATTTCTCGCTGGATTGCTTCTGCCATCAAATTGGCTTACTCTGACCTATCTGATCTAGATCTCGGCTTTTTAAAGATCAGGCCACATGAGCTCAGAGCTCTGTCTACTTCTTGGGCTTTCATTAATCATGCGCCCTTGGATGAGATTCTCAGGGCTGCTTCTTGGAAGAATAGTTCTACTTTCTCTTCCTTTTATCTGCGCTCTTTTGCGACTCTTCAGAGCAATCTGCTCTCTCTAGGTCCTCTCGTGGCCTCTCAACGAGTTGTTTAACTCATTGGCTTTCATTCCGTGTTCTTGGCCTACGGTGCGACCAATTACGGTTACTAGTAAAAGTTATGAAAGCAGTATATCTAAGAATATTTTCTCCTGAAACTATATTTTCGAGAAATTTCTACAGCCGAGTCTTGGTGTTGTTCTGGTGAGTATACCTTCCCACCTTTGCGACAAAGTCAGCATATTTCACAGCAGGTAATGTATTTTGCTACTAAAATGAGATTTTTAAAGTAAAATCTGTTTTAGTTAGAAATACTTACCTGCTGTGAAAGGGATTGCCCTCCTCCCACCCCGCAATTAGTTGTTGTTTTTGGGAGCAAATAACCAATGATCTTAATTGTGGAATGCTGGGAGCATTTATAATGAGGTATGGCTAACGGGCGGGCCATACGGTATATGCGGTACTTTTTTATTCCGGTCATAGGGTTAAATCAAATAACCTAAGCATATTTCACAGCAGGTAAGTATTTCTAACTAAAACAGATTTTACTTTAAAAATCTCATTTCTATTCAAAACTGGCTACCCCTGGGGCGGGGCCAATTTTGACCCCAGGGGCATAATTTATATAACTTTTGTAGAGGACCTGAACATGATGCTATGTGCCAAATATGAAAGCTGAAAACCCTGTAGATTCAGAAGAATTTTTTTTCAAAGTTGTCACTATATGTTTCTATTCAAAACTGGCTATCCCTCGGCGGGGCCAATTTTGACCCCAGGGGCATAATTTATATAACTTTTGTAGAGGACCTGAACATGATGCTATGTGCCAAATATGAAAGCTGAGAACCGTGTAGATTCAGAGGAGAAGATTTTCAAAGTTGTCACTATATGTTTCTATTCAAAACTGGCTATCCCTCGGCGGGGCCAATTTTGACCACAGGGGCATAATTTATATAACTTTTGTAGAGGACCTGAACATGATGCTATGTGCCAAATATGAAAGCTGAGAACCGTGTAGATTCAGAGGAGAAGATTTTCAAAGTTGTCACTATATGTTTCTAATGAAATCTGGCTACCCCTGGGGTGGGGCCAATTTTGACCCCAGGGCCATAATTTATATAACTTTTGTAGAGGACCTGAACATGATGCTATGTGCCAAATATGAAAGCAGAGAACCGTGTAGATTCAGAGGAGAAGATTTTCAAAGTTGTCACTATATGTTTCTATTCAAAACTGGCTACCCCTGGGGCGGGCCAATTTTGACCCCAGGGGCATAATTTATATAACTTTTGTAGAGGACCTGAACATGATGCTATGTGCCAAATATGAAAGCTGAGAACCCTGTAGATTCAGAGGAGAAGATTTTCAAAGTTGTCACTATATGTTTCTATTCAAAACTGGCTACCCCTGGGGCGGGGCCAATTTTGACCCCAGGGGCATAATTTATATAACTTTTGTAGAGGACCTGAACATGATGCTTTGTGCCAAATATGAAAGCTGAGAACCCTGTAGATTCAGAGGAGAAGATTTTCAAAGTTTTACTATATATTTCAATAGAAAACAAGGCACCCCTGGGGCGGGGCCAATTTTGACCCCAGGGGCAAAATTTATATAACTTTTGTAGAGGACCTAAAGATGATGCTATGTACCAAAGATGAAAGCTGAGAACCCTGTAGATTCAGGGGAGAAGATTTTTAAAGGTTCAAATTGTTGACGCCCGACGACGGACGACGCACGACACACGACGACGGACGACGGACATCAAGTGATCACAAAAGCTCACCCTGAGCACAAAAGTGCTCTGGTGAACTAATAACAAGAGGGCCAGAATGGCCCTGAAGCGCTCACCAGACAATCAGAGGAGAAGATTTTCAAAGTTCTAATGAAAGCTGGCTACTCCTGGGGCAGGGCCAATTTTGACCACAGGGGCATAATTTATATAACATTTGTAGAGGACCTGAACATGAAGCTATGTGCCAAATATGAAAGTTATGAACCTTCCAGTTTCAGAGAAGATTTTCAATGTTTTTACTATATATTTTTATTGAAAACTGACCACCCCTCGGGTGGGGCAATTTTAATCCCAGGGGCATAATTTAAACAAGGCCATACAAAGTTCTGACTAAAGGCGATCAACTGTTCTTCTGAACGGGTATGTGTACCCTAGCATTCCAAACTGATTTTTTGCATTTGAATATTATTATAAATTATTACATAATAATTGCATAATCATAAGTATAACTTAATAGTTTCAAGTAATACAATTTCATATTTCAATGCCAATCACTATTATTAATTAACCCTTCCCTCATACAAACGTGTTTTCACATTTTTGAAAACAGAGTAGACCCAGATCGGATGCCTCCTATAGGAGCCATCTGATCAGGGCCTGCTCTGTTTGTAAATGGAATTTTATACATCTGTTCCTTAAGTTTCTAAAATGGCTACAATGTTCCACCTACTATATTTCATTATAACTATTTTGTAGATGAATATTCAGTAGGTTGTGAAATTTGGAAAAAAATGACTACAATGTTCCACCTTCCATACTTCATTTTAACTATTTTGTTCATGAATATGCAGTAGGCATTCAAATTAATAATAAACATAGAACAGGCAAAGGGTTAAGGCACAGAGCTCCAGCACCAGATACAGGTGACCTAAAAATAGCCACTGGTCATCTATCCCACTGCTTGACTGCATGACCTATTTATGAGCAAAGAGAAGATGCTTAAAATCGCAATCAGCTATAAGTTTGCTAGAAAACTGTCCACCCCGGGGTGTAGCCAATTTTGACCACAGGAGCATAATTTATATAACTTTTGTAGAGAACCTGAACATGATGCTATGTGCCAAATATGAAGGCTGAGAACCTTTCAGTTTCAGAGGAGATGATATTCAAAGTTTTCACTATATGTTTCTATAGAAAACAATGCACCCCTGGGGTGGGGCCAATTTTGACCCTAGGGACATAATTTATATAACTTTTGTAGAGGACCTACAGATGATGCTATGTGCCAAAGATGAAAGCTGAGACCCCTGTAGATTCAGAGGAGAAGAATTTTAAAGGTTCAAATTGTTGACGACGGACGACGAACGACGGACGACGCACGACGCACGACGCACGCCGACGGACGACGGACATCAGGCTATCACAAAAGCTCACCCTGAGCACTTTGTGCTCTGGTGAGCTAAAAAGGTTTAAGAGTGTTCTGCATAATGAGAACTATCCACAGTTTTCTCAATCTTAAATGAGTGTGTGTTATTTGTCTAAACACAATTTCTACTCTACTGATCAGACTAAGGGTGATTATATAAGAACTCACACTGACTGGTCTGAGCTCTGCAGGCTGATATATTAAGGAGAAACCTTTAGACTGTCGTTTCTGCCGTGAAGAAGACTGTACACACAGGGCAGGGCCAATTTTAACCCAAGAACTATGATACTTAAAAAACCCATAAAGTTATGCTAAGTAAATCTATACACCAAATATCTAAGCTCTGGGACATGTAGTTTCTGACAAGAATATTTTTAAAGTTTTTCCTATGCATAACTAGTGATCCCATGGGCTGTTTAAGCAGTCAGCTACCAAAAACTGGCAATCCCTGGGGTTGGACCAATTTTGACCCTAGGGGCATAATTTATATAACTTTTGTAGAAGCCCTGAAGTTGAAGCTATGTGCCAAATATGAAAGCTGAGGACCTTCTAGTTTTAGAGGAGATGATGTTTCAAGTTTTCACTATATGTTTCTATTGAAAACTGAAAACCCCTGCGGCAGGGCCAATATTGACCCCAGGGGTATAATTTATATAACTTTTGTAGAGGACCTACAGATGATGCTATGTGCCAAAGATGAAAGCTGAGAATCCTGTAGATTCAGAGAAGAAGATTTTGAAAGGTTCAAATTGTTGACGACGAACGACGCAAGATGGACGACGCATGCCGACGGACGACGGACATCAGGCAATCACAAATGCTCACCCTGAGCACTTTGTGCTCTGGTGAGCTAAAAAGCCTACGTGATAAATAGAGCATTTGCTAACCATTGTGATAAATAGAGCAAAAGCTCCATAGGAGTAAATGCTCTATTTATCACAATGGTTTCAAATCTACACAATATTCTGAAATTTTCCTTTTCTATAATTAATGCTCTTTATCAGTAGATTTATTCAAAGAGGTAGGATCTGAAAAAAGCCTTTGTGATAAATAGAGCATTTGCTCCATAGGAGTAAATGTTCTATTTATCACAATGGTTTCAAATCTACACAATTTTGAAATTTTCTTTTTCTCTAATTAATGCTCCTTATCAGTAGATTTATTCAAAGAGGTATAATAGTCACTTTATGAAACCAGTGATAAATAGAGCATTTGCCTTTGTGATAAATAGAGCATTTGCTCCATAGGAGTAAATGCACTATTTATCACAATGGTTTCAAATCTACACAATTCTGAAATTGTCCTATTCTCTAATTAACCCTTTCCCTCATATAAACATGTTTTCATGCATTTGCAAACAGAGTAGACCAAGATTTACCTCTTTGAATAAGCAGACAACAATTCTGATCTGACGCATACCGGTATGTAACTTTATATGTGGTTTGTACATGAGTTAATTTACTCCTATGGAGCAAATGCTCTATTTATCACAATGGTTTGAAATCTACACAATTCTGAAAGTTTCCTTTTCTCTAATTAATGCTCCTTATCAGTAGATTTATTCAAAGAGGTAGGATCTGAAAAAAGCCTTTGTGATAAATAGAGCATTTGCTAACCATTGTGGTAAATAGAGCAAAAGCTCCATAGGAGTAAATGTTCTATTTATTACAATGGTTTCATATCTACACAATTCTGAAATGTTCCTTTCCTATAATTAATGCTCCTTATCAGTAGTTTTATTCAAAGAGGTAGGATCTGAAAAAAGCCTTTGTGATAAATAGAGCATTTGCTCCATAGGAGTAAATGCTCTATTTATCACAATGGTTTCAAATCAACACAATTTTGAAATTTTCCTTTTCTCTAATTAATGCTCCTTATCAGTAGATTTATTCAAAGAGGTATAATAGTCACTTTATGAAACCATTGTGATAAATAGAGCATTTGCTCCATAGGAGTAAATGCTCTATTTATCACAATGGTTTCAAATCTACACAATTCTGAAATTTTCCAAGAGCCAGGATCTGAAAATAGCCTATGAGGGAATGGGTTAAAAACAATGTGAACAAACAGACACTAATTCTGAAGCAGACAACTTCATAGAGGTTTGACCAGGAACTTGCCCTCTCAAGTGATTGCATAATACAGATGGAGTGTTTACAGTCCTTCTAGTTCAGAGGAACCTTTATAGTGAAAAAATCTATTTTAAAGTATAACCAACAGGGCAGGGCCAATTTTAACCTCAGAACTATGATATTAACCAATGTCAATAAGGTATACTAAGTAAATCTATACACCATATATCTAAGCTCTGTGACTTATAGTTTTTGACAAGAAGATTTTTGAAGTTTTCCCCATGCCTAACATAAGTGAGCCCAGCATTCTGCTACTTGTACAGAAAACAACAGTCAGCTAGAGAAAACTGGCCACCTCTGGGACTGTGGCGGGGCCAATTTTGACTCTAGGGACATAATTTATATAACTTTTGTAAAGGACCTATAGGTGATGCTATGTGCCAAAGATGAAAGCTGAGAACCCTGTACATTCAGAGGAGAAGAAGTTTAAAGGTTCAAATTGTTGACGACGAACGACGCACGACGCACGACACACGACGCACGACGCACGCCGACGGACGACAGACATCAGGCAATCACAAAAGCTCACCCTGAGCACTTTGTGCTCTGGTGAGCTAAAAAAGCATACATGTAATGACGACAGTGTAATACACCAGAGACATATTCATACACGATTGTTTCTGTTACGGAATACACACATGCCAAGGTAAATACACACCATGCTGACCATTTAATCCCTTTTACTGGGGGTCACAATTACTCAGCATGATATTTAGGGCATGCTGCAGTGGTCTTTGATAATTTAAGGGGCAACATGGCTACGTACTACAAAAGGGACACGGCGCTGTGCCTGCCATGATAAACAGGGCAGTAAATCAGTCAACAACACTGGTTCTTTGCGGCGTTTGGCAAGCGCTTAAGTAAAACAAGAGGGCCAGAATGGCCCTGACATCGCTCACCAGACAATCAGAGGAGAAGATTTTCAAAGTTTTCACATATGTTTCTATTGAAAACTTAACACCCCAGGGGCGGTGCCAATTTTGACCCTGGGGACACAATTTATATAACTTTTGTAGAGGACCAGAACATGATGCTGAAAGAATGTAGTGAAAGAATGGATAGAGCATAGACCACTGGAACTTGTATTAATTCTTTGGATGCTAGAGGCAGATTATCCCACCACTAATGACCTATGCAAACAGTTTGGATCCAGATCAGGGCCCACATAATGTGGGGCCTGATCTGATATCCAAATTGTTTGTAAATGAGACTGAACTTCTGAAAAACTTAGAAAGAAAGTGTGTAGTGGGATTCTCCCACCACTAATGACCTATGCAAACAGTTTGGATCCAGATCAGGGCCAATATAATGTGATCTGAACTGTTTGTCAATGAGTCTGAATTCTGAAAAACTTAGAAAGAAATTGTCTAGTACGGATAACTTATGAATATGCTGCAGACAACCATTTAGCAGATGACAAAATTAAACCAGCATGCAAAGAGTTAAGCTGAAATTCACAACACATATGCTCTATGTTGATATCTGGTAGCTTAATGAAGGGCATAGGTATGAAAAAAAGCTTTAAGAGTGTTCTGCATATTAAGAACTATCCACAATTTTCTCAATCTTAAATGAGAGTGTGTTATTTGTCTAAACACAATTTCTACTCAACTGATCAGGCTAAGGGTGGTTATATAAGAAGGTCTGAGCTCTGCAGGCTGATATATTAAGGAGAAACCTTTAGACTGTCGTTTCTGAAGTGAAGAAGACTGTACACACAGGGCAGGGCCAATTTTAACCCAAGAACTGTGATACTTATAAAACCCATAAAGTTATGCTAAGTAAATCTATACACCAAATATCTAAGCTCTGGGACATGTAGTTTCTGACAAGAATACTTTTAAAGTTTTTCCTATGCATAACTAGTGATCCTATGGGCTGTTTAAGTAGTCAGCTTAAAAAAACTGGCAATCCATGGGGTGAGACCAATTTTTACCCTAGGGGCATAATTTATATAACTTTTGTAGAAGCCCTGAAGTTGAAGCTATGTGCCAAATATGAAAGCTGAGGACCTTCTAGTTTTAGAGGAGATGATGTTCAAAGTTTTCACTATATGTTTCTATTGAAAACTGAAAACCCCTGGGGCAGGGCCAATTTTGACCCCAGGGGTATAATTTATATAACTTTTGTAGAGGACCAACAGATGATGCTATATGCCAAAGATGAAAGATGAGAACCCTGTAGATTCAGAGGAGAAGATTTTTAAAGGTTCAAATTGTTGACGACTGACGACGGACATCGCACGACGCACGCCGACGGATGACGGACATCAGGCAATCACAAAAGCTCACCCTGAGCACTTTGTGCTCTGGTGAGCTAAAAATGTTAGAAATTGGAAAAAATAAAAATCATTTTTATTCAGAAATCGGGAGATTTCGTCTCCCGGCCGGGACTTGCGGGAGTTGGGCTCAAATGGGTTATAGTCAAAACGTACCCACGGTCAAAACATACCCAGGTCAAAACGTACCCAAATGGAGTCAAAACGTACCCAAGTGGAGTCAAAACGTACCCAACTATTGGTCAAAACGTACCCAATTTCAAATTTTATTTTATATGTGTAATTTCTTTTTAAAAAGCTATGAATGTTAAAATTTAAAACATACATTCACATAATATATATTTAAAGAGAATTTATAAAAAAAAGAAGTTATAAAACACACACTTTTTTCTTGAATATATTGAAGAAACATTGCCAATTCTTTGCAGTGTAATTAATATTGTGATTGAATATTTTTCCATTTAATGCTTAAATTCTGAAATTGAACTATCAATATATATGAATTATTAATAAGTAATGAATAAATCAATCTGACATGGGAAATGAAAAAAATGAAACTACATTATACTATAATATAACTGATACTATATTATTATTGATCCTATATGTTTTTTTTTTATTTCATAAATTACGTATAATAATCACTTCAAAGTACCATTTTGTATTCAATTTATATATTAACTATCAAATATCAGAACTAGCATGGGGAGATTAAAGGTAGTGCAAGCAGCATACATCTAATCACCTTACAATTTGGTAACTATCTTTCACACCTTTAACAGAATTATGCTATTAGCACTTAACTGACACTTGTGACCACTTTACTTGATTGGTAAACAGTCAAAGGATTTTCTAATGCAATTAAGAAAAAGATTAAATGCATAACCAAAAAAAAAATCATTCCCTCCCTTAACCCTTTCCCTATTTAGTCCAAATTGCAATACCTACATGGACAAAGTAGTTGTAATGAAAGGATCTATTCCATAAGTAATCAGACCCTGATCAGATGGCTCCTATAGGAGCAGTCTGGTCTGGGTCTACTCTGTTTACAAATGTGTGAAAAGATGTTTATAATCCATTAGCAAACAGCACAGACCCTGATCAGACGGCTCATACAGGAGCCATCTGATCTGGGTCTACTGTTTGCTAACTAGTGAATACACCGGTAGATGTTTACACTAGGGAAAGGGTTAAATCCGGTAGCCTCCTGCACAATCCGGTAGTTATCACATGTATGCAACCTAGAAATGTGGGGAAAGTGGGAAAAAAGTGAAATTCTCAGGTATATTCACAAGTTTGACACACAGGAATTTCATATGAAACAGATCAAATCATTATTTAGTTTGTTTTTGGACATCCAGGTTGTTACATTTCAGTGAAATATTTTTGGGTATACTAATGAAAAATCCATACGAGGTAAAAGTTTTTTTTTATCTAAAATAATAGAAATGGTTCAATTCACTATTCAGTACTGTCAACATTTCCATTTGTCATTTTTATTTATGTATCGTTTTTCAAACAGATCTCTATATATTTTATTGTCATAAATTTGTTATCCAAAACATAAACAAACACTTGAGGATACGTTTTGACCCAAAAATGTGGTTTCGTTTTGGTATTGGGTACGTTTTGACCGGCTCCCGAATAATTTATGTTACTAGGTGACCTCGCTACCTTTGATCTCCTCTTATTCCAGTTGTTGCGTCATGTTGTTGTGAACGATCAATGTTTTCTATGTTAATTCCATAGCACAATATAACAGAAACAGGCAACGATGTTCTGCTAACCCGATTTTAGACACATATCGGCTTAAATGTAATAAGAAAGCGCCTAAAATGCGTTATTTTTCTAAGAAATTTAGTTTACTTTTTGAAACAGGAAGCGAAGGACGCCATCGTGGTTGTTGTTGTAGATTCCTCAGATGTCTTGACGGAGCACCCAGTAACTATTAGTCCTGGTGAATATGGCTTTCTTTCAGTTCACTGTCACAATTCTGGCTGGATTAGATCCCGGCACAAAAACTAACACTTGATCCACCTGACTATTTACACTATGCTATCAAAGTTTATTAAAATTGCCTATCGCGAGATTTCACGTGATTTCGCCCCGAGCAGGTAATACAAATGGCGACCAAATTTTTTTGTCAATTTCCAGTGAATAGATTAAAAAAAACTAAAACAGCTAACTTCGCTGCCGATGCTCTAAAATCGTGGTTTTTAACATGAAATGAGAGCAGACAACTTTTTCTGTTCGAATCTGATAAGATCTATTGCTGAATTCTCAAATTGAACCGAAAATCGATCGAATAAGTGAATGAATCGACGAAATTAACGGACAATAACACCACGATGACATGAATCCAACGAACTAATGAGAACACTAAATAAGGTCATGAAACGATTTTCAGACACATCTCACTATTTCAAATCATTACATGTACATGAAGGATCGTCACAGCAGCATAAAATATTCACTTACCTTCTATTTGAGCTTATTAGACTGTTGCCTACTAGCCATTGTTTTGTATCCTGGTTCACTCAAAATGGCCACGCTAGCATGTTACTAGACATTTTGATTGGCTTCTAGGTAGGAAATAAACCAAGCAAGGGGCAGCTGCCCCTTGATATTGTTAGGGCAAAGTGGGAAATGCTGAGGGGGAAAACCGATTAACATCGACGAAATAGATCGTCTGTGTTCGCACAGAATATGAACTCTACTGACCTTGTTCACAGTGGATGTTTCTTCGAAAGTATAGTGTGTGGCAGTATATGATTATTGTATGAAACGTTTTTCTGAGATTTGCAGGGAGAAAAATTTTGCGGAAGAATCTGCTTTTTTGTTCACGGGTTGAGCTAATGACCACTGCGTGGCCATTAGCATGACAGTTCTGAAAGACCTTCACATTCAGTAGATTCATTCACAAAAATCGAGTCTCAAAAAATAGCCCATAATTCGTCGGCCTCGTTCGAAAAGGACGTAACTGCATTTTTGCGGAAAATTGAATTTATGGCATTTTCGACTGCCTATAATCTCCCGCTTCTTGTGTCAAAACCTCGTATCTTTAGTCCAACCGAAACCCAATAAATGACCACGGGTTAAAATGTCGCAACTTCATTGGTTGTATATTCACCCGGGAAAAACGACGTAACTACTACAGTCACTGTGGCAACGAGATGCAAATGCCCATTGGACCATGTAAAATGCGCAGTGAGTAATAGAATATTAAAAGTTGTACCACCCTAAACTTATCATTTACAATACTATACTCTGCATAAGGATGATAACTTATAAAAGCCGTTTTTGATCAGTGACAAAACTGTACTTGTAAGTTTGCTTAAAAGACGAATGTCCTCTCATTCTTGTACAGAATATATTGCAAAAGGAATGAAAACGAGTCTCAAATAAACTTGTTTTGGAAAATCACACGAACTAAAAGCTGCAATCATATGTATACATTTGCGTTGTGTTTACGTTGTAGATATGTGTAGTTACGTCATTTTAGATCCGAGCAATCGAGGGATTTCGCTTGTGTTTTGCAGATAGATCTACGTCCTTTTGTCTCAGCAAATGAAAGCCTCTAAGACATGTTGCTGTCATTGCCTGACTTCATTATCGTGAAGATACTGTCACTAATTCCACTTGCACATCTTCTACATTCGGTCAGCGGTACTTGCAAACGACTGCATCAAGTAGTTGAGGACAATTGTGTGTTGTGGAAAGACATTGATTTCAATATCGTCCACAGTGTGGACACTTTGACCCTTCGAAGGATATTGAAGCATTCGTGTGGATTTGAAACATTCCATATTCCCTTTGTTGAAATAGCCTGCGATCCTCACGAAATTGACTTTTTATTTACCACGAACCTGTGTAATGCTAAATCCCTCTTCTGGTTGGACATTAGCCATAGTTCCATCTCGACCTTATGCTTTATCAAGTACATGCCATGTCTGAACCTTCTTAATGTTTCAGAGTGCATAAATTTGGTTGACATTGATTTTTCTGTGATCGCTACTTGCCAAGGACTTGATCAGGTTTACGTGTCTTATACAAACATCTCTTCAAGAACTGCCGTCGCAATTTTCTCGAAACTGAGACTGGTTGTTTTAGATTTATCAGGCATCCAAATGTCTGTGACGCAATGTGACAATGTTATCACACCCTCCCTACTTTTTCTGCAGGTGGCCTTTGAAAACGGAGAAACCAACGAAGACATTTGGAATTTAAGACTTCGGAATCTAGATTGTTGTATTCGAGAAGTTCAATGAAGATCAATCGAAAACATGTTTTCGCGCGGGAAACAAATAGTTAAATTATCATTAGAACGAAAATCAGCTGAAGACAATAGCCGTACAAGTGGTTCAAAGCAATTGAATAATGAAGAGAAAATTAGTGTTACACTCATGAAAACAACAGACCAAAATGCTAATATCATTAAGGATGATTGTGATACATTCAGTGATGTTGATGATGACGTTAAGGACCCTGACTGGAAGCCAACAAAACCAAAGCAAGGAAAGTTTTACTTGAAGCATTCCGATGTCAGCTTCTTACAATGCAACGAGACTCTATCTGATTCAAGTGCTAGTAGTGAAACTGACAATAATGATGATGACTTGATACCGACGAAAGTGACAGATCCAAACAATGTATTGACTGATCCAAATAGATATAGTTATGAGAATATTGAAAAAATCCAAGATGAAGACTCTATCGAAACTGCACAAGCAGTGTTCAGCATTCTTGAAACTACTGAAAGCTACGATGAGATTCGCAGTGAAAATGAATCTGAAAACATACAAAGTACTGCATCACAGAACATACCTGATCAAACCACACATATTGAAGAACAAGTGGACCACGAAGAAATCGTCGAAACCGTTGTCCAGAATAAAAACGCTTCACTTGTCGAAACAATTGAACAATGCAACAAAGCAAAGAGAGCCAAGAATAAGCATCTGAGAATGGCAGGTTTAAAATACATGGGTTTAAAGGAAGATGAACATGGGAAGAGAAGTTACTGCATAGAACGTGCAGAGAGGATGTTGCACCCAGTCAGTTGTTCAAACAAATGCCATGTAAAGAAGAAAGGCAGAGAATGTGGTTCAGTAAATGAAAGTGATCGAAAAATGATATTTTCGAAATTCTGGCAAACAATGAACTGGGAAGAGAAGCGGTTATACGTTCTAGGATTAGTAGAACGAAAGGCCCCATCGCGTAGAACAGTTGCAGTTGGACAAGAAAGTCGTAGACAATCCTCCTTTAAGTACTTCTTAAGAATAGGAGACAAACGCATCCAAGTATGCAAACAGATGTTTTTATCAACCATTGGCCTCAATGAAAAAATGGTATACCAATGGGTAAAATCGGGAACTGTAGGCATCCCTGAAAAAGCACAAAACCCGAAACGAAGTGAGAGTACAGAAGAAGAAAAGCATGCCTGAGAATTTTTGGATTCATTGCCGAAAGTTCCTTCTCACTATTGCAGATCTTCAACGAACAAACAGTATGTAGAACCTGTTTTCTCGACACTGACTGAACTGCATGAGGAATACGTACGAAAGCTTGAAAGTGAATCTAAGCCAGTGTACCATATTACTCAGTTTACAAAACTCTTTAAAAGTATGAATTTAAGCTTATTCCAGCCAATGAAGGATTTATGTGACACTTGTTGTGGATTCGAAGCTGGAACTGTTGAGACAGACGTGTACAAAGCTCACATTAAGAAGAAAGACGAGGCTAGAGACACGAAGCAGAAAGATAAAGAAAATGCCGCTATTGAAGGGAAATCTAAAGTTATTACAGTTGACTTACAAAGCTTACTTCTTTGTCCAAAGTTGAATGCAAGCTGTCTTTACTACAAGACCAAACTTTCATGCCACAATTATACTGTATACGATCTTACTTCACATGATGTTATGTGCTATTTCTCGCATGAAGTAGACGGTGAACTGAATTCAAGTGTCTTCGCGTCGTGTCTTGTTGACTACCTAGAGCATCTGAACCTAGATGGAATCGAAAACATTATCATCTACAGCGATGGATGCGGATACCAAAATCGCAATGCAACCCTTTCAAATGCCCTGTCGCACTTCGCAGTAACCAGGAATATAACTATTGAGCAAAAGTTTTTAGAACGGGGGCACACGCAAATGGAATGCGACAGTGTGCATAGTGTAATTGAACGTAAAATCAAGAAGAAGTGTATTTATGTGCCACAACAGTATGTTGAAAACATCAAAGCATCAAGACAAGATCACCCATACCAAGTAAAATACCTTGACCATACATTCTTTAAAGACTTCAGCAAGGTCGGGAGGTACAAATCAATCAGACCAGGCACTGGTGTTGGGTCCGCAACTGTCAATGACATTCGACTGTTAAAGTATTACAAGGACGGGGTTATTCATTACAAAACAAATTATGAATGTGCAGATTATGCGCCCCTCCCTGTGCCCCGAAGGGTAAGTGAAAACATTAACCAGGAGCCAGAGAGGCTTTATAACAAGTTGCTTCCCCTAAAAAGAAGTAAATATGATCACCTGCAACAACTTAAACACGTGATTCTACGTGACTACCACAATTTCTACGATGCTCTGTCCCATCATTAAGACGTATAGTTAGGCTTACTTGTACCGGCAGTTCATTATAATGTACACATTAAGAGGATATTAGGTGTCCTCAAAAGCTGACTGAGGTATTGCTGACAGGTGGTCTTTCAGTACAGCACTAAACCCACAGAAAACTCTGTCAAGAACTTTTTGCGATCTTTGATACTGTATGGAATGGCCTGTGGTATACGTGGTTTAATTTGCCAAAGTTTTTTCAGGCTTTTTGCTGACAGGTGGTTAATGATTACAGCACTAAAATGGCTGAAAACTCTTTTTGTGATCTTTGATACTGTATTTAACAACCATTTGTCATACGTGATCTAATTTTAGATAGTGACTTGTTTGTAATTTCGAGTTTTTTTCTGCATCGAAATGATCCAAATTGTCAGGCTTTCTTATGACAGGTGGTCGCTGAATACAGCACCAAAAAACTTGCAAGACATATCACCTTTTGCGAATATTTTTATACTGTATTGAACGGTCTTGTGTCATGCATGATCTAATTTAGATCCTTACTTGTTGTTTGTAATTTCGAGTTTGCTTTCTTTCTGAATCGCACTGGCCAAGGTTGTCAGGCTTTATGGCGACAGTTGGTCATTGAATACAGCACCAAACACTCGCGGAAAACTCTGTTAAAGGCATTTCAAAGCTCCTTATATAAGTGACCCCCCCATATACACAGTATCCAGCTGGGCTCCTGCAGTGTCCAGTCAGGGTCCATAGCCATAAGAGATAAAGTTATGCAATTATACATTGATCCTCTGTGATGGTAGTCCGCCTTATCAATTTGTGTATCAGATACCTGACAGTCGGGTCCCAAAATACACAGCATGGGGTTAATGGGTCAACATTCCTTTCGAAATGCGAACTTTTGATATTATATCGAATGCCCCTGTGTCATACGTGGTCTAATTTGCCAAAGTCTTCTCGGATTTGTTTGCTGACAGGTGGTCACTGAATACAACACTAGACTCGTGGAAAACTCTGTCAAGAACTTTTTGCGATCTTTGATACTATATTCAACAACCATGTGTCATACTTGATCTAAGTTTATTTGTAATTTCGAGTTTTTTATTGCATCGAAATGACACAAGTTGTCAGGCTTTCTTATGACAGGTGGTCGTTGAATATACACCACCAAAAGATCTCGCAGGACATATCACCTTTTTGCGAATATTTGTATACTGTATTGATCAGTCCTGTGTCATACATGATCTAAGGTTGGAGTTTAAGTTGTTGTTTGTTATTTCGAGTTTGTTTTCCTTCTGAATCGCACTGGCTAAAGTTGTCAGGCTTTTTGGCGACAGTTGGTCACTGAATACAGCACCAAACACTCGCGGTAAACTCTGTTAAGAGTATTCTGCGAACTTTTGATACTGTATCGAATGTCCCTGTGTCATACGTGGTCTAATTCGCCAAGGTTTTTCTCAGGTTTTTTGTTGACAGGTGGCCACTGAATACAGCACCTAAAGATCGCAGAAAACAAGAGCTTTTTGCGAACCTTTGATACTTATTGAACAGACTTCTGTCTTATCTGGCGCCGTATGTTAGAGCTCTTTATTTTGTGTTTGTAACAGAGAAGTATTACATTCATTAAAAAGTTAATTCAAGCATTTTGCTAAAACGTCTCTTTTCAATGTTTTATTCCCTGTTCGTATTACTTGTCCACAATGTCCTTGCATGGCGGCTTCGTTCATTATGGATAAAGCCGGGACTGCCGCACTGCCAGGTCAATGTGGACAAAAATACAATAACAACGATGTATTTGAAGGCAAGTAAAATGCCCTATGGTTAATTTTTAGTGTAGACCCATACTAGGTGAAATACATGATATAAAAGTTTCGTCTGATCATGGTTCGCCACCCAACTCAGCATTCTTGATATACCTCTTTTATCACCTCTTATTTATCTGTTTGGTATTATTTGTAAAACGAAAGCATTTGGATGCGGTTAATTAATGCAAATGCTATTTTCCGAAATACTCGAAAGGACTTACTTACTTAGGCATCATTGTGCCAAAATATCGTAACTACTATCTTCCATGCCATGACGGCGGTCAAACAGTCGTATCTAACAGACAAAAGCCAGCAATTAAACTGTGCCAATTTCAATGCTACACCACATTTACATCCTAATTTGTAAGTCTTATGCCAAAGGAGAACGCGAACAACAAAGTTTTCTAAAGTTAAGACAGTTTTTTCCTTCTTGTGAAAAGTTGAGGTTTTGCAGTTACATCCTTTTAGAACGAGGCCGACGAATTATGCTCTATTCCTGGCGATTCGTGTTCCTTATAGTTTAAATTATAATATGAAATAGGCACAGCCTACAAGCGAGCACAGCTGCCAAACGGATTCAACTAAATAAAGTGAAAGCATAACACCAAATATATGGTGAAATTGATGATTTATACACCAAATATAGATGAAATTAGTAACAGCAATTATAGCTCTCTAAAAGTAACAGAACAATAAACGAATACAGAACACCTTGATAAAAGTTGAAAGCGCAACTTCAAATAACAAACTTAAACCAACAATCTCTTACTTTTCTTTAATACATATCCAAGTCTTAAAGTGGTTGATAGATCTACTTTTGGTCCTAGACTGTGACATCTTATTGGCTGATGTTGTGTTTTTCAGACTTATATAAGTGACTGTCCTACTGCAATTTATTTAATTGTATGTTTAATTGGTTAGCGACGATCATGTCACCCACAATACTATGTTGATTTAAAAAAAAAATGGCTTTAACTGAACCTTGGCAATAAGACAAGTACTGTAATATTAACGTGAAATAGTCACTGTTGTGTATTGGTTAGCGATGTTCATGTCACCCACCATACTTCATTCAATTTCTAATAAACAAAATACTACAGTTAGTAATAAAATGTATATATATTAGCAATATATATATGTTAAATATTGTAATATAATGTGAAATAGTTGTGTATCATGGTTAGCGACGATCAAGTCACCCACCAATTTTTAACAAGTTGAATGTTGTAATATATCAGTGAAATAGAACTTTGTGTATTGGTTAGCGACATTCATGTCACCCACTAATTTTTACAAGTAAAATAAGAAACTCATAATGCTGCGACGTGATGTTTAAATTATTGACATAGTCTAAATCACAAGACTGTAGATAAGCGATATTAACCATTTCCTCCATTGCCAGAAGGGCATTACATGTATAATGTAATACTGCTTAAAGCAAGCTGAAATTAAGGTTTGGTAATGCTTAAAGCAAGATGACAAGAAACCAGAAAGCTCAAGGAGCTTTCTACCTTACTCTCATCATGATTTAAGCTGCCATCAGATCTGTATTCGCCATCATCAGTAAATATTAATTGTAAGAAATATGTGTGTTAAATATGCAGAGGAAAGGGTTAAAATGGCAAGACAAGCTCAGCTGCTGTGTGTTAGTTGTGGTATATTTGCATGTACACCAGGTAAATTTAGGTGCATTGAGATAGAAACATGCAGAAAACAGAAGATATTGATAGAGCTGTTGTGTTAGTAACTTAATGTCAATTGATGCTAATGATGGTGATGATAGACTTTGAAGTTACTGGATAGGTCAATAGGATAAGGACAATACTGTGTGCATGCATATACATGTATTTATTAACAAATACAACATAATGTTTAGCTATTTCCTATTTAGCATGGAGGAAAGGGTTAAACATTTGAACTATGTGTTACACATGCATACAGTATATCTTAGGGGTAGTTAAAAGCTATTTTCGTTTGAAATCCCATGAATCAGAATCATTTTCAACATTAAAATTGTAATCAATAGCAGCATCATCAGCAGCAGCAGCAACATCTTGCAGGGAAGAAGGACAACTTAAGTCATTCTGAACTGTCTTGCAAACAATGGAAAACCACTTGTAAGTTAGCCAGTGATCAGGATGAACTCCATCATACATATATGAACATAACTTCAAAAGCAAATTTTCTACCTCGTTTTTTTGTGTGCTTGTTTTCTGGATGGCTCTATCCCATCTGATTGTTGGTAGATTGTGCTTAGTGTTTATGTGTGATATTTTTGTATTTATTTGTTTTATGTCCTTCTAAAGATTTTTGTTAAGTGTGTATTTCAGTGTCAGAGAATTGGCTTGAATGAAATTTGCTGTGCTTGTTTTTGAATTCTTTCTATTTCTGAAGTGATGCTTGTGGTATGCTCCTAACCTTTAAAGTTGTGATGTCTGTGTTAAATGATGTTGCTAAGCCTTCAAGTTGTTCAATTATGTTATTAACTTTCTGTGTAGAATGATTGTAAATAGAGAATATGTCTTCAAGGCTGTAGATCTATGTCTGGGATGTTAGATGTGTGTGAGACGGACAGACAGAATGATTTTTGTAAACCAGTAGACCTATTTAAAGAAGTCAGACAGACAGACTGATTTATGTAAAACAGTATTTAAAGAAGGACAGAAAGACTACGAAACTTAAACGGTACACTGACAGACAGACCTGCAGACAGACAGACTACTCTAGTCGGAAAGAACAAGTCAGATTTCACCAAGATTTAAGCTATTTTGGTTCAAAATGTAAACAATTCTACATTGCCGTAGATCAAGTTCTTTATAAAATCTCAGTGATATACATTCGTTTGCATGTTTCACTCACATATTTATTTAGCAATCCGCATTTGTTTAAGTAGTTCAAATTTACGAAAACCGCTTACACCGTCGAAAACACCCTACGCCGGGATAAATATCAAGACGTAGATCTAATTCAAATAATGTGATGTTTTGTATTGACAACTGATTCAAATGAAAGAAAATTAAATAATCAATGTCTAAATTACTCACATACAAAATTATTGACAGTAGGAACCGGAAGAGTAACACAGCTGAGGTAAACAAAATGCACTTCAGACGATAAATGGAAGTCATGTGACCACAACTATGTCACTTACAAGTTGTGGATAATACGTCTTCAGATTTGACACACATACATTCGGCCTTTTCCGCTAACTGGATCTCGGACGGAGATGTTTACCGAACGGAAAACATTAATTTTCTGGTAAATAAATAGCGATTTAAATAGTTATATCTAAATCTACACCGAAACGAAATGCAAGTTACAATTTAGTAAGTTTTAGAAAATCGATTTTCTTCGTAGACAAACGTTGTTGCGATTTGTGTTGACTCGGGTATTGAGGACCAATCGTAACTACTCGCTGTATTCCGTCAGAGTTCGGAATATAGGAATCACTCGGAACACCTCGGCTATTTCGAGGTGTTCCGATTGCTGAATGGATCAAACCGGAAGCGAAAAAAATCGGTACAACCGATTCCAGGTTAACAATGTACAGCTTAGAGAACCATAATTATATCCTACGCGTTACCATAGAGCTCACTTCGTTCGCAAAAATGGCCTTCGGCCATTCTTTCGAGCTGTGCTCGCTATAATGTGTATGACAGTTGTGCAGTCTAAGTCCTTTTTAGTTGTATAGTAATATTTTAAAACATTTATTCATCTTGAAATAATAAAATTTCAGAAACAAATCACCAAGCGGGTAAATTTTACTTGCTAAATCTATCGAGTCGGCTGCGACGATTTTGACCTAATTCCTATAGGATCAGTATTAAAATAGCATCCCGGGCAAGAAAATTCATGTTGCGGGATTTTTTGCGGGACTAAATTCGTTCCGAGAAAAAATCATAATAATGATTATTTTGAAATTTATGATTATACTGCGCAATGGAAAAGGTGTTTTCCATATTAACGCACCATTTTCATAGAGACTTATAACAAAAAATAGTTTACGGGTTGAGAAAACTACGTGATAACTCAATGCACTTATAGATAGGGTACTACAAATCCATAGGAATTGGCAATACGATTATTTGAGATGCAAACTTCATTAAATTCCCTGGAAGACGTGAGATAAAAAAAGGACCCTTTGGTGTTTTAGATAGAATGTCTATCAATGTGAAAGAAACTGATCTTAAAAAGTTTCAAACGTAAGTTTTCGACGCGTTAAATTGACGAAAGTATGTTTAAATTTTAAACAGGTTGATCTATCATGTATTGTGCATATCAAATAGTACATGCACTATAAATATATAAAACGAAGACGACCACGCATCACTGCCTAGTATTTCAATTTTCTGTAAATATTTGGATGGAATAACGGAAATATCACCATTAGAATTATACAAATACGAGAAAAAAATACTTTATTTTTTTTTTGGTGTGTGTGTGTGTGTATGTTAATAGGTGAATTTCGAACCCACGCCAGACCATACAAAGGGTAAACTCGATCACTAATTCCCAACGCCTTAACTAGTCCCACGAACACTGTTATCAATATATATAGCGCTGATTTTATTAGTGAAAATCCCTGCCATTATCCAGGCGTGTGCGCTTAGCATAATTAGCAAACAATTAATTACTCAAAAGTGCAAACAACAAGTTTACAAGCTAATACACATTCGTCTTCTTCTTCCATACGAGTGCAGAACCACTAAAGTATTATCGCACTTTGCGCAGCATTAAAAGGATGAACATCCTATTTACAGGTTCCAGATAAAAACATTTAAAAACATCGTCTGTACTCAGTAGGAGGAAGAGCTAGACAGCAGCTGAGTCTTAAAGTCGTGCAGACTGCCTGCATCAACCATAGGTCCGGGCAGTTGGTTCCAAAAACTAAAGCTGTGAACAAACAGTTTTTCCTTGAGTAAAAACGATTTTATATTGAGCAATTATTGTATTTGCACAGAAAAAAGAAATAATTTATTAGTTTACCAGCTAATGTCATACGAGTACAAAATGATAATTTTTCAAATAGCTAGTTTAGTTAAAGTGTATACCTACATGTCACCCTGCTGAAGCAGGTGACACAATAAACAAAGAAATGAATGAGTGTTGATAATTGGCAATTCTCATCAGGATCCAAGGTGTCTCTCACTCCGTCAAAAAGCTTTTCCAAATCGGAAGGAAAATTTCAGATCAGAGTTTTAAGTTGACATCCATTTTTACATCAGAATATCATGCGGTTCTTATGGCCTAAATTCTACCAAGGCAAACAGGACAAACATTGAAAAAAAAACTTATAGACATACATGTACTTTATTTTTTAAAGCAGATCTTAGTTATTCATCTTCTGACACATAAACCTTACAAGTACAAAAGTTGCTGCAGAGGCAGCAACAGAGAGCGCGGGCAAATGAAATGCTGTTTTTTTGTAATAAGAGTTATAAACCGTCAACTGTATGAATTTAATATGGATACAAATGTATTTTGTTGATATTTTCAAAATGCAGATGGTCCGTTTGAAGTAGTGAATTTTTGACACAACTTATGGCATATTTGCAAAAGTTTTGACATCGTTTAAGACTCATAAATGTAAAAGTAATTATTACAGAGTGATATGCTAGTAAACATTGAAATAAGATTTATAAATGCAAAGTAAGCTGAAACTAGAACTATCACTAAAGGTGAATATCCCCGCTCAGCTGCCTTGATCATAAATCAAACAAAACCTTAACATAATTTTTATGCCCCCCAGATAAGATCTGGGGGGCATATTGTTTTTGCCCTGTCTGTCTGTCTGTTTGTCTGTTTGTCTGTTTGTCTGTTTGTTTGTCAGCAACTTTAACATTGGTCATAACTTTTGAGCCAGTACAGATAGAGAGTTGATATTTGGTATGCATATGTATCTCATGAAGCCGCACATTTTGAGGGGTGACATGTCAAGGTCAAGGTCATCCTTCAAGGTCAGAGGTCAAATATATGGGTCAAATCACCGACTTTAACATTGGCCATAACTTTTGCACCAGTAGAGGTAGAGACTTGATATTTAGCATGCTTGTGTATCTCATGAAGCTGCACATTTTGAGGGGTGACATGTCAAGGTCAAGGTCATCTTTAGGGTCAAAGGTCAAATTGTCTGTTTTTTGTCTGTAACTTTAACGCGACTATAACATTGGTCATAACTTTGGAGTCAGTACAGATAGAGACTAGATATTTGGCATGCATATGTATCTCATAAAGCCGCACATTTTGAGGGGTGACATGTCAAAGTCAAGGTCATCCTTCAAGGTCAGAGGTCAAATATATGGGTCAAATCACCGACTTTAACATTGGCCATAACTTTTTGACCAGTAGAGATAGAGACTTGATATTTAGCATGCGTGTGTATCTCATGAACCTGCACATTTTGAGGGGTGAAATGTCAAGGTCAAGGTCATACGTCAGGGTCAAAGGTCAAATTGTCCGTTTCTTTGTCTGTAACTTTAACATTGGTCATAACTTTTGAGCCAGTACAGCTAGTGACTTGATATTTGGCACGCATATGTATCTCATTAAGCCGCACATTTTGAGGGTTGACATGTCAAGGTCAAGGTCATCTTTAAAGGTCAGAGGTCAAACACATGGGTCAAATCACCGACTTTAACATTGGTCATAACTTTTGAACCAGTACAGATAGAGACTTGATATGTGGCATGATTGTGTATCTCATGAAGCTGCACAGTGTGAGGGGTGAAATGTCAAGGTCATTCTTCAGTGTCAAAGGTCACCAACTTCAAATTGGCCCTAACTTTTGAACCAATAGAGATAAAGTCTTAATATTTGGTATACATGTGTATCTCATGAAGCTGCACATTTTAGGGGGTGACATTTCAAGGTCAAGGTCATCTTTCAGGGTCAAAGGTCACCGACTTTAACATTGGCCATAACTTTTGAACCAGTAGAGATACAGACTTGATAGTTGGTATACGTGTGTTTCTCATTTTGCTGCACAGTTTGAGGGGTAACATGTCAAGGTCAAGGTCATCCTTCATGGTCAAAGGTCACACATTTTAACATTGGCCATAACTTTTGAACCAAAAGAGATACAGACTTGATATGTGGTATGCATGTGCGCCCCATGAAGCTACACAGTTTGAGTGGTGACATGGCAAGATCAAGGTCATCCTTTAGGGTCAAATATCATATCGAGGGGGCATAGTGTTTCACAAACACATCTTGTTTGATTTTAAAAGGGTCATAATTCTGTCAAAATGATTGACAGAGTTATGTACTCTTGCCTACAGATTAAGTGTGTGATGGTGAACAAGTGTTCCAAGTTTCAAAGTTTTTTGTCACTGGGTTATGTAGGTAATTGGACTTTAACAAATACCTTAATCAAACATTCTAAGTTAAAGGGCCATACTTATGTCAACTCTTGACAGAGTTATGTACTCTTGCCCACAGATGAAGCTTGTGATGGTGAACAAGTGTGTAAGGTTTCAAAGCTTTATCCCAAAGGGTTATGTAGATAAGTGGACTTGAACAAAACCGTTAACCAAATTTCTAAGTAAAAAACGGCCATAATTTTGTCGAAATGCTTGACAGAGTTATGTACTCTTGCCTACAGATGAAGCCTGAAATGGTAGGCAAGTGTGTAAAGTTTCAAAGCTTTATCTCAAAGGGTTATGTAAATAAGTGAACTTAACCAGGTTGTGCCACGGACAGACAGACAGGCCAAGACACGGACTCCTATATACCCCCTCTCAAACTTCGTTTGTGGGGGCATAATAAATGGATTGTATAGTTTTTTTGTCAAGTTTTTTGCTAGTATGACATTAAAGGTATGGTGGAATGGTTTGAAAAGACAAACTCAAGTGTTTTGTTGTGAGCGTTTAATTGAATAAACTGAGAACATAAAGGCTGAGATGGGTGTGAAACAAATGACACATTGACAATGTTGGTAAATAAGTATATCAAGTTGTAAAAGCAGGATCTATATTGTAGCCGTTTCATTTGTTTGAAATAATTTTAATCAACAGTTAAAAGGGTTCTAAAGACAATTACGTGGAGGAAATAGTAATGTTTTGAAATATGTTGAACTGTAAGGCAAATGTGAAGAAGTTAATGTGTATTGCTATGCAATACAGGAGTCCCCTACCAGATTAAAATAATAAGAACAAGAGATGTCACAGTCACGTGACAAATGCCCCCAAAATTATACCCTGTGACCTTGACCTTTGACCCATGGACCAGGGAGTTGACACATCGTCTTTGTGTGGTGAACATTTGTGCCAGGTTCCTTTGAAATCCATTCACAGATAAACAAGTAATTGTACCCTGTGATCTTGACCTTTGACATATGGACCAGCGAGTTGAAAGCGACACATCATCTTTTGTGTGGTGAACATTTGTGCCAAATTATATTGAAATCCATTGATACATAAAGAAGTTACAGACCGGACACGAAATTTGTGACAAAGTAATTGTACCCTGTGACCTTGACCTTTGACCTATGGACCTGGGAGTTGAAAGCGACACATCGTCTATTAGTGTGTTTAACATTTGTGCAAAATTATATTGAAATCCATTGATAGATAAAGAAGTTACAGGCAAAACACAAAATTTGTTACAAAGTAATTGTACCCTGTGACCTTGACCTTTGACCCATTGACCTGGGAGTTGAACGCGACACATTGTCTTTGTGTGGTGAACATTTGTGGCAAGTTATATTGAAATCCATTGATAGATGAAGAAGTTACAGACCGGACACGAAATTTGTGACAAAGTAATTGTACCCCTGTGACCTTGACCTTTGACCCATGGACCAGGGAGTTGAACGCGACACATCGTCTTTGTGTGGTGAACATTTGTGCCAAGTTATATTGAAATCCATTGATAGATGAAGAAGTTACAGACCGGACACGAAATTTGTGACAAAGTAAATGTACCCTGTGACCTTGACCTTTGACCCATGGACCTGGGAGTTGACCCCGACACATCGTCTTTGTGTGGTGAAGATTTGTGGCAAGTTATATTGAAATCCATTGATAGATGAAGAAGTTACAGACCGGACACGAACTTTGTGACAAAGTAATTGTACCCTGTGACCTTGACCTTTGACCCATGGACCTGGAAGTTGAACGCGACACATCGTCTCTGTCTGGTGAACATTTGTGGCAAGTTATATTGAAATCCATTGATAGATGAAGAAGTTACAGGCCGGACACGAAATTTGTAACAAAGTAATTGTACCCTGTGACCTTGACCTTTGACCCATGGACCTGGGAGTTGAACGCGACACATCGTCTTTGTGTGGTGAACATTTGTGCCAAGTTATATTGAAATCCATTGACAGATGAAGAAGTTACAGACCGGACACGAAATTTGTGACAAAGTAATTGTACCCTGTGACCTTGACCTTTGACCCATTGACCTGGGAGTTGAACGCGACACATCGTCTCTGTCTGGTGAACATTTGTGGTAAGTTATATTGAAATCCATTGATAGATGAAGAAGTTACAGACCGGACACGAATTCCGGACGGAAGGACAGACGGACGGACGGACAGACGGACATGCTAACGGATGGGTAGTTGTGTGACTTTTTCCTTTGATCTTTTCTTGTGTGACTAGTCCCACAAGAAAAACTATTTTTGGCTCTAACTTTGGAAAAGAATGATCTGGAAGCTAACCCTAACCCTAACCCTATTTCCCACAACTGGCCAGGTTAATGTCACAAGAAATGGCCAGGTTAATGTCACAAGAGATGGCCAGGTTAATGATTTTACTTGTGGGACTAGTTAGAAAAAGTCACACAACTACCCTTTGGTGAGTGCGGACGGACGGACGGACGGACGGACAGACGGAAGGACGGACAATGCGATTACTATATGCCCGCCTTTGGGGGCATAAAAACAATATAAAAAAGGGGACTAACTCCAAAAACATTGATGCTAGAGTTATGGCCTTTGTGCATGACACTTCCTCTCATCACGATTGTTTCATATGTGAAGTTTGAAATCAATTGAACCCGTAGATAAAGAGTTATTTTCTGGACAAAAAAATATGAAAAAGGGGAATAACTCCAAAAATATTGATGCTGGAGTTATGGCCCTTGTGCATGACACTTCATCTCATCATGCTTCTTCCATGTGTTAAGTTATAATGAATTTAGCCTACCCTTGTAGGAGATATGGCCCGGACACCAAGCATGACAGACGGACGGACGGACAGAATGAAGCAAACCTATAGACCCCCAACCGGTAGGGGACTAATAATTGACTAGGTGTTTATAACAACAAAACACAAACACATTTTAATTGATGACTAGATAGTTTTACTGAATATCTGCTAACATGATGTTGCATTGTGAGACGAACTAAATGGAGACAAGTAAATCTTTGGCAAACTATCATTATGTTCTCAGAAACGCTATGTGCATTATGAGAGATATGACGTTTATGTACTGCGAAACCCGTGTAAACGAAACAGAAAATGAGCATTATTTTAGGTAGTGACTGCAGTGCTGAATGCAGAATAGCTCAATGAAGGAATTCCTGCAGTTTTTTTTTGCATTAAGCAGTCACCTGTTTTGAAAGTCTTAACTTGCTGTTAAATATCTGTCAGGTTTATAGAGGGTGTAATTTTAATGAAAGAAAGAGCAATAACCTTAAAACTTCATACATTGTATCTTTTCCTAAAGTAAGGTCACATAATAATAACTTGTCTCAGTTTAAATCTGTCATACAATAGCATAGGAGATATTTACATTTGCACATGATGTAGACAGTGAAGTAAAAGCTATACA
The DNA here is from genome assembly GCA_963576725.1 of Azorinus chamasolen. Classification (NCBI taxonomy): domain Eukaryota; kingdom Metazoa; phylum Mollusca; class Bivalvia; order Cardiida; family Solecurtidae; genus Azorinus; species Azorinus chamasolen. The sequence goes on along the minus strand of CAUYWK010000095.1, from coordinate 72,973 downwards.
GTAAAACTTTTATTTAGAGATAATAAAATTTGACAGCTGATAAGTAAGTGGAAGTGGGCATTAAACACAGGTTGAAATGCAGTAAATATTGTGGACGTTTTGGTATGACTTTCAACATGTGTTTAATACCAACTAGTATGAAAGGTAAATGGTTTGACTGCTTACATGGTGTTTTGTCTCATTACTTATTTTTAAATCTATGTCTTTGCATCAATATAAAACGGAAAAGGAGCATTTGTTAGAGATTGGGGAAAAAATAAGTGTTTTGATTTGAAACCATTGTGATAAATGGAGCATTTGCTTCTTTGGAGCAAATGTTCTATTTATCACAATTGATTAGAAAAGTGACTTTTACATTGGTGCGAGATGATACTTGAAGTAAGCTAGGTCGCATAATGATCAGTTGTCTCGTTTAATTCTGTCATAAAATAAGATATTTACATTTGCACATAATGTAATACAATAATAGATGTTTACATGTGTACATAATTTAGACACAGCGGGATAAAAGCTATGCAGTAAAACCTGTATTTAGTGGTAATTATTAGAAGTGGGCATTAAATGCAGGTTGAAATGCAAAAAATATTGTTGGTGTTTTGGTCTAACATTAAACAAACCAGTATGAAAGGCAAATAATTGATTTGACTCCTTACGTGGTGTTTAAATCCATAACCTCATAGGTTCAGTTTAAAATCTACCTTTTTGCATCAATAAACTGAAAAGGAACATTTACTTGAGGAATGGGAAAAATAAGAAGTGTGTAAATGTGAAACCATTGTAATAAATGGAGCATTAATCCCATGAGTAAATTTGGAGGACATGTTCCTCAAAAAAATTCTTTACTATTTCCTTTTGATTGCCTTGGCAACTAGAGTAATTATGCAATCAAAATTCTGTTAAATGTCATTTGTTCTACTTGGCCTATATATGCTTCTAGTGAAGTTTCGTAGGATTCCCAGGAGTAGTTTAGGAGATGTTCTTCAAAGAAACTGTTGACGATGGACGACGCACAACGGACAGAGAACAATCAGAAAAGGTCATGATGGCACTATGTGCCAGGTGAGGTAAAACTAGAAAGATGAAAAACATCATACATGTATACATGAATGAAGCTGCAAAGGTAAAGACTAAAATATATAATATGTGACATGATTGTGAACACACAAACGTTATAAAAAATAAACAAGAGCTGTCTGCGGACAGTGCACTCCACTTTCTTTAGTGCTGGATAGTGTAGTGGAAGTCTTGGTGAGAAAGCGGAAATAATTATAGCAATATTAATTTGAGGGTTATCTGCCCCTGTGAAATAGGTTCCCTTGTGATAGTAAACATGCATACAAAATGTGAACCAAATATCTTTGATGGTTTCTGAGAAATGAACCTTAACAAAAAGGTTAACCAACACAGAGGCCGAGGAGAGGGTCATGACAAAAGCTCCTCTTTTTGAAAAAGTGGAGATCAAAAAACTCACTTGGATATAGCACTACCGATTTTAAGGAAATGGAAACTTATGCAAGTAATGAGTTTCTGGTTACGTTTTTGAAGTTACAGAATAGAAGTATTAAACTCTCAAATTAAGAAAATGCGCCCTTTCTGGTGTACTTGTAATCATGCTAAATAATAATGTAACAACAATCATCCAAGAAAAATATGAGTAGGCATGACATGAAAAATATATATAGTTGGAGGTAAATCTGTCTAGAAACAGAAAATAAACACTATTTTGTAGGCCTAATGCATGCATTAGGCCATACAAAAAAGTTGGATTCTCATATCTCCTCCCTCTCTGGTGTACGTGTAATCATGCCAAATAATAATGTAACAACAATCATCAAAGAAAAATATGAGTAGGTCTGACATTATTTAAAAAACATAGTGTTGGAGGTAAATTGTAAATTGACAATCTGACTAGCAACAGGAAAAACAAGGGCATGTTGTACTGCTATACAAGACAGGAGTCCCCCACCGGACTGAAAAAAAACCTCCACTCTCCCCATCCCATCCACCCATGGTGTGGTTGACCATGGTATATACATGACCACTTGAATGGTATTAGTACCTACTTTCATACATTGAATCAGTAAAAAAGTTAATGTCCCGACAAGAAAATATGAAAAAGGGGAGTAACTCCAAAAATATTGATGCTGGAGTTATGGCCCTTGTGCATGACACTAGCCCTTATCATGCTTCTTCAATGTGTGAAGTTATAATGAATTTGGCATAACTTTGTAGGAGATATGGCCGGTAACCGGTGGGGGACTAATAAAACTAGAAACCTTTTTCTTTATCCACTACTTTTCAAAATTCGGATGAGAATCTAACCATATATTTTCCCTGGCTGTATGTATATACCCAATATCTTATCAAAATGATATCAGTTTTAAAAAGTTTGATCAGTTCCAAAGAGCATTAATACTCATTCACTGGACTTCCTCTTGTGGCTGGTGATGTTCAGAACTCCATTTTGAATGAAACCTTTTGCACTGAGGGGCAGCTGTGAACAGAGATCAGCTTTAATTTGATCAACTGTTTGGTCCATTGAAATGTTGAAAATGGCACTGATGTCAGAGAGGAAAGCTTTGCAGTTGCTGAGTTTGTTGTCATAGCTGACCACTAATGCAGCAGTCAAGTAGAATGTTTCTGAAGTTGGCATAGTGTTGCACTTGGGGCACATACCGCTGTCCAGCTTTTTGTTACGGCATCCTGGAAAACAGTTTTTTTTTTCTGGCATAGGATTTATCAGTCAAATAATGTGTTCAACATGGAGGGAAAAAAGTGATTAGTTGTAAAAGCATTGCATAAAATATGAGATAATAATAGTGGAAGAGGATTGAAGACATTCTGTTTTAAAAAGAATGCCTGAATATTGGAGTTTTACACTAGGAACTGTTCAGATAAGACTTGTATTGTGATTTTTTATCTGGATAAGTCATGCTGCCTATTAACCTATTACCTCATATGCTATATTCAGAGCATGACATCATTTTTATAACTATTTCAATCTTTTTTCAGGTGATATTGGACTTTTTTAACAGTTTTAAAAGCAGTATCTTAAAGAAACATTTGTTTCTGAAGAGTAAGTGCTCTATATTTTTTAACGTTTTCAAATATCACAAGTCTCAGATGTATGAACATGCATAAGTTTGTATGAGATAATGGGTTAAATGTTAAGCTACTGAAGGATAATTGAAGAATTATCACTATTACTTATTAACTCTTTTCCTGATAGTATCACCTTTTCACCCTTCTACAAAAGAAGTAGATTCAGATCAGGCAGGTCCTGAAAGATATGCCTGATCAGGGTATACTCTGTTTGCCAATGAGAATATTGTTGGTCAGGCTTTTCACTACAGGCTACATATGAAAAATATTTAATCATGTATGCATTATGTGTTGAGTTTTGTATGAGTACTGAACAAGTAAAAAGTTAAAGTGTGCAATAGCAATGAATTAATATTACTTATTGGATTATGGGAGAGCTCTAATCCTTTGAAATCTAGGTAATAGTAAAAAAGAGATCTTCAGTGTCGTCTGCTGTTCAAAACCTTAACAAGAGCACCGCAAGTGGGTGCCAATGCTCGTCTGTGGCCTTGTCAAGATGAACATGTATACCAAAAATTAAGGTTGTAAATGAAAAATTGAAGAAGTTATGGTCAAGGTTAAGATTTTGGATGATGACGACGATGCGGACGCTGGAGTTAAGACAATAGCTCGCGATTTCCTCGAAACAGACAAGCTAAAAATTTGCTTGTTTTTAATGGGAATGATAGAATGAGTGGCAAACAGGTTAGATCTCAGACCAGCCACTGAGTGCTGGCATGGATTCAACTTTTTGCAAACCGGCAGTATTTAAATTTTAACCCATCCCCTCAAATGCTCTTTTTAGATCCAATATCTATCTATGAATTTACTGAAAAGGACCAATTTCTGATGAATAGGAAACTTTCAAAAAATTTATACCTTTTAAACCTTTGTGATAAATAGAGAATTTTCTCCATGTGAGCAATTGCTCTATTTATCACAATGGTTTAACATGAGTGTTCGGAGGAACACATGTGTTACCTGCTCGCAACTGACACAAAAACTGTTAATATATGCTTGTGTGTGAAAATCAAAGGGGAACTAGAGGTTTTTGTCACAAAAACGGATGTCTCCCCTCTAATAAAAATAATATGTAAAGGGAAATCACTAAAAATGTTATGGACTTGATGATTGATACTTCTCCTCATTATGCGCTTCCACACCACCTTTTTCAAGAAGAAAATGATAACAGCTAATAACTCCAAAAATACTGATACCAGAGGCCCTTGTGCATGACACTTACTTTCATCATGCTCTTTCCATGAATGAAATGTCATTCCAATAGCATCAAACATGAGTTATTGATCAGAATTTTTTTTTAACAAAGGACAATAACTCCCAAAAGTATTGAAGCCAGAGTTATGCCCTTTGTTCATGACACTCTCTCATCATGCTCTTTCCATGTATGAAGTTTCAATACAATGGCAAGAGCCATGTAGGAGTTATCGTCCAGACAAGAAGGCGTTAAACAAATGTACAAGGGGAAATAACTCTCAATTTATTGAAGCCAGAGTTAAGGACTTTATGCACGACACTTTCTCTTATCATGATCTTTCCATGTATGAAGTTTCACTCCAATGGCATGTGCCATATAGGAGTTATCATCCTGACAAAAAATTTGTGTTTTTTTTACAAAGGGCAATTACTCCATTATTAGTGAAGCCAGAGTTATGGACCTTGTGTATGACACTTCCTCTTGTCATGATCTTTTTATATATGAAGTTTCAATTGAATGGCATGAGCCATATGAGAGTTATTTTTTATAAGGGGCAATAACTCCTATATTAGTGAAGCCAGAGTTATGGACCTTGTGCATGACACTTCCCCTCATTATGCTCTTTCCATATATGAAGTTTCAATCGACTGGCATCAGGCATATTGAAGTTATCGTCCTGACAAAAAAGTGATTTTTTTTACAAGGGGCAATAACTCCTATATTAGTGAAGCCAGAGTTATGGACCTTGTGCATGACACTTCCTCTCATTATGCTCATTCCATATATGAAGTTTCAATCGACTGGCATCAGGCATTTTGAAGTTATCGTCTGGACAAAAAGTGACAGACAGACAGACAGACAGACAGACATGCTAACAAATGGGTAGTTGTGTGACTTTTTCCTTTGATCTTTTCTTGTGGGACTAGTCCCACAAGAAAAACTATTTTTGGCTCTAACTTTGGAAAAGAATGATCTGGAAGCTAACCCTAACCCTATGTCCAACAACTGGCCAGGTTAATGTCACAAGAAATGGCCAGGTTAATGTCACAAGAGATGGCCAGGTTAATGATTTTACTTGTGCGACTAGTTAGAACAAGAGGGCCATGATGGCCCTGAAATCGCTCACCAGAGGGAAAGCTTTTTAAAGTTTCAACTACATGTATGTTTCTAAACAAAACTGGACACCTGTTTTGTGGGGTGTTATTTGACCCTTTCTCTGTATAATTATAATGGCAAGCTTTCTGGGATGATTTGCTTTATTATAAATATTTTCTAAGTCCAATACCGAACGTTTACCGACCGTTAACTTGGAAAGCATATATCGCACAAAAAATATGTGGAAAAGTTTCATTTTCCATTACATTTTACTACGCATAACCTAACAACTCCTTGATATATTGCGTATTTAGAAACGAACGACAACCCTTGTAGAGCAGGTTTCGTAACAAAACCAGTTCACACCTGAACGTTTCGAACCCCTTCAGAATTAGAGTACTGATGATTGTTTCAAAGCAGAAATTGTATAAAAATTGCGATTTCAACAATTTATACAAATGGAATTGTTATGGAAATGGAAAATTAAAACTTGTTAAGAATAACTGGTGATAATAACCATTGTGATAAATAGAGCATTTGCCTTTGTGATAAATAGAGCATTTGCTCCATAAGAGTAAATGCACTATTTATCACAATGGTTTCAAATCTACACGATTCTGAAATTTTCCTTTTTTCTAATTAACCCTTTTCCTCATATAAACATGTTTTCACGCATTTGCAAACAGAGTAGACCCAGATTTACCTCTTTGAATAAGCAGACAACATTTCTAACATATGACAACCCTATCACAGCTTAGCAGGACTTAACCAAAATTAGCACACAGTTTGAACTCAGATCTGACACATACCGGTATGTAACTTTATATGTGGTTTGTATATGAGTTAATTTACTCCTATGGAGCAAATGCTCTATTTATCACAATGGTTTGAAATCGTCACAATTCTGAAATTCTCATCTTCTCTAATTAATGCTCCTTATCAGTAGGTTTATTCAAAGAGGTAGGATCTGAAAAAAGCCTTTGTGATAAATAGAGCATTTGCTAATCATTGTGATAAATAGAGCAAAAGCTCCATAGGAGTAAATGTTCTATTTATCACAAAAGTTTCAAATCTACACAATTCTGAAATTTTCCATTTCTATAATTAATGCTCCTTATCAGTAGATTTATTCAAAGCGGTAGGATCTGAAAAAAGCCTTTGTGATAAATAGAGCATTTGCTCCGTAGGAGTAAATGCTCTATTTATCACAATGGTTTCAAATCTACACAATTCTGAAATTTTCCTTTTCTCTAATTAATGCTCCTTATCAGTAGATTTATTCAAAGAGGTATAATAGTCACTTTATGAAACCATTGTGATAAATAGAGCATTTGCCTTTGTGATAAATAGAGCATTTGCTCCATAAGAGTAAATGCACTATTTATCACAATGGTTTCAAATCTAAACAATTCTGAAATTTTCCTTTTCTCTAATTAACCCTTTTCCTCATATAAACATGTTTTCACGCATTTGCAAATAAGAGTAGACCCAGATTTACCTCTTTGAATAAGCAGACAACATTTCTAACAGATGACAACCCTATCACTGCTTAGCATGACTTGACCAAAATTAGCACCCAGTTTGGATTCTGATCTGACACAGACCGGTATGTAACTTTATATGTGGTTTGTATATGAGTTAATTTACTCCTATAGAGCAAATGCTCTATTTATCACAATGGTTTGAAATCTATACAATTCTGAAATTTTCCTTATCAGTAGATTTATTCAAAGAGGTAGGATCTGAAAAAAGCCTTTGTGATAAATAGAGCATTTGCTAATCATTGTGATAAATAGAGCAAAAGCTTCATAGGAGTAAATGTTCTATTTGTCACAATGGTGTCAAATCTACACAATTCTGAATTTTTTCTTTTCTATAATTAATGCTCCTTATCAGTAGATTTATTCAAAGAGGTAGGATCTGAAAAAAGCCTTTGTGATAAATAGAGCATTTGCTCCATAGGTGTAAATGCTCTATTTATCACCATGGTTTCAAATCTACACAATTCTGAAATTTTCCTTTTCTCTAATTAATGCTCCTTATCAGTAGATTTATTCAAAGAGGTAAAATAGTCACTTTATGAAACCATTGTGATAAATAGAGCATTTTCTCCATAGGAGTAAATGCTCTATTTATCACAATGGTTTCAAATCTACACAATTCTGAAATTTTTCAAGAGGCAGATTCTGAAAATATCCTATGAGGGAATGGGTTAAAAAACAATGTGAGCAAACAGAGACTAATTCTGAAGCAGACAACTTGATAGAGTTTTGACCAGGAACTTGACCTATTCAGTGATTATGCAACACAGATGGAGTGACCTCAATCCCTCTAGTTCAGAGGAACCTTTATAGTGTAAAATAATATTTAAAGTATAACCAACAGGGCAGGGCCAATTTTAACCTCAGAACTATGATATTTACCAATGTCAATAAGGAATACTAAGTAAATCTATACACCAAATATCTAAGCTCTGTGACATGTAGTTTTTGACAAAAAGATTTTTGAAGTTTTCCCCATGCCTTAAACCTAAGTGAGCCCAGCATTCTGCTACTTGTACAGAAAACAACAGTCAGCTAGAAAAAACTGGCCACCCCTCGGGCCGTGGCGGGGCCAATTTTGACCCCAGGGGCATTATTTATATAACTTTTGTAGAGGACCTATAGGTGATGCTATGTGCCAAAGATGAAAGCTGAGAACCCTGTAGATTCAGAGGAGAAGACTTTTAAAGTTCAAATTGTTGACGCCGGACGACAGACACCAGGCGATCACAAAAGCTCACCCTGAGCACTTTGTGCTCTGGTGAGCTAAAAAGTCACACAACTACCCTTTGGTGAGTGCGGACGGACGGACGGACGGACGGACGGACGGACAGACGGACAGACAGACAGACAACTCTCACGAAAACAATATGTCTCCGCCATAAAATATGGGGGAGACATAATAACTCAAAATGTATTGCATGCAGAGTGATGGATCTTAGTTGTACATCAATGGTCCTCAATGAGAGGAAGACATGTGAAATTTGAAAGCTCTATAATGATAAGTGTAGAAATAACAGCCAAGAAAAAGAAAGTGTGACGGACAGACAGACAGACGACGGAAAAGTGATCCCAAAGTGACACACTGACTCTTGGCAGGTGACACAAAAAAGTAACTTTTATTGAGGTGTCAAAAGGCTTTTATATTTATGAGGGTATGGGTTCAGAGAAAAAAATGTGTACCTGCATTTGGACAGCATTGGTATTTGTATACTGCAGCAACCCCCATTATCTGGAGCTGAGCAGGTTCACACTTGTCCTCTTTGAAGTCGTCATCATCTGGCAGAGGAGTATCTTGTTCTGGCAGGAGAATGGTTGAAGCTGGCAGGAACTGACAAAATGGAATAGGAAGGTGGATTTATAGTTGTTTATTTTTTTATTAACTCTTTCAACCAGAGTGCCCCCTAAAAAGTATTCATGTTATATGTTCGAACAGTTCATATCCCAGATCAGAGATAGTATATTTTCAAACTATTAATTTTCAGATCAGATGGTTCTTATAAGAGTCCTATGATGTGGGTATGTACTGTTTGAAAAATGGAAATATAATTTTTTGAATTTTACAAACAAACAAGAGCACCCCTGGGCGGAGCGTTATATGTCTGAAGGTTGTTTTTTTCTAATTATGCTACATATGTGAAAAAAGGGAGAAAACTATTGTAATATAAACAGTTATACAGTTGTGTGCAATCAAGTTTACAAGTCTCTATAACAAATGGTTGTCATGTTACATATGGGAAATGGTTTTCAATGTTATGGTCACTGTGGCCTTGACCCCTGACCTCAAAATCAATAGGGGTCATCCATTCAATGTGGGCAATCAAAAATGGTGATGGTGATGATGATGATGATGATGATGTGAAGACTGTAGGCCATACAGTACTTGAGTTATCCACCGGAAACCAAATTGTTAACGGATGGACTGACAGATGCCCAGGATCAAAACATAATATGCCTTCAAGCATATAAAAAGATTTCTCCAAATGTAAGATTAAAGTTGGTTCAAAATGCAGTAATATTGGAATGGTCCATTATTTTAGTCAGGGGTAAGGGGTTGAATAGTCAGGGGTGAAAGGGTTGAATGCAAATTGATCTGAAAATAGAATTTTCTTTGTTTTCATTATCTAATGGACGGACAATGCAATTACTGTATGCCCGTCATTGAGGGGCATAAACAAGAGCAACATGCTACGCAAACACTTGTCTGATTTGGTAATTGTCCAGCAAAATTTAAAAAAAATGAAAACGACAAAGGACCACAACTCCAAATTTTGAAATCAACAGTTCTGGATCTTATGTCTGGGCCTTCCCCTGAATGAAATGTACTAACCTATTAAGTTTCATGCTAATACCTCTTATACTTTTCGAGTAATGAGCTACAATAAAGTTTTTGCATGACCACTACGACCCAGTGATCACAATAGACTTTTCTTTGAAACAGACGAGCTAAAAATGGCAATTCTTATGTAAAATATATGTAGATAATTAAATGTGTAGCAACTATATATTTTTCTTTCTTAAATTATGAGTTTAGATTGTGCAATTTCATTTGGTTAGGGATTGATAAGAGAAATGCACCAACATATTGAGAAATGAATGGTGTGGAATTTTAAGGTAACATAACGTTTTGAGTTCCTTTTTAGGAAACAAAGCAATACTTATAAATAGTTCAGCTGGAAGTTTTTTTCTACTTTTTATATGACCAAATCAAAATGAGGTTATGGTGCATGAATATATGAAAGAAATGTCTACCTCAACTTTTGTAGTCTTTTTTGTGCTCAAAGTGTCCTTGGAATTTTTCCAAGGGTAAACATCTGTCACACTGATGACATCTCCTGTGGAATACGGTTTCATGGCGTCTTCTCCAAACAGAGCCATCTTGATCCTAGGGCCCATTGTCTGGTCTTGGAGTCGCAGGAATTTCACTGCCAGTTCTCCATTCCTTCTGTACTTGACAGGAGATGTCTAAATAGAACAGTCACATTATGTGTGAAAGTCTTAACCCATTCAAAACTATAGAGCTAGTAAAAGAACAGTGATGATATTTTCAAGCAGTGTAGACTCAAATCAGAGGCCTATTTTAGGAGTCCCCTGATCAGAGTTTGCCCTGTTTGAAATATTACTATAAGAAATGGTAAAATACCCAAAAGACTATAGTAGACCATTGTCTATAGAATAACCAAAAAGGACCACTAAATACCAAAAATATCTCAGTGTTGAAAGAGTTAAAACTGTATGGAAAGAATATTTAAATAAGAGCACTGCAAGCAGGTGCGAACGCTCGTCTGTGTTATCATTTTGGTATGAGTGGATAGGCCTTGTCAAGATGAATATGCATACCAAAAATGAAGGTTTTAAATGAAACTTTGAAGGAGTCATGGTCCATGTTAAGGTTTTGGACGACGACGCAGCAAACGCCGGAGTTACGACAATAGCTCATGGTTTCTTCGAAACAGACGAGCTAAAAACTGAAATGTAAAGGCTGTAAGGCAGTATGCTTAAGAAATTATGACATTATTATACAAAAGAGTGAAAGTGATGGAAACAGTTTTTTGTATTTTAACAAAACCGCAAACAAAGGCATTATGCTTTGTATTTTGTACGACAGGAGGTATTGTACATGTTGGTAAGTTCACCTAATAGAAAACTAGAAATACATTTTGGACAAGTGTCCTTTTAACCCATTACAACATAGCCTATTTTTAGAATATACTAATAAACTGAGAATGAATGAACTAGAGAAATGAGAAGAATTAGAACTTTGCAGTTTGGAAACCATTGTAATAAATAGGGTATTTGCTCCTTTGGAGATAAAACTCTATTCATGACAAAGTCATGTCTTGCATGACTGATGATTTAGTATTATTGCAATATATTAAGCAAAGTGTTGTTTTTTATTGACAATGTTTGATTATTTCATAAAAAGAAATACCTGCAAGATTTTTGCCACAACATTGGACGTGCTGGGCGAAATTACCGCTTGTTCCAATTTCATAATCTGGTCGTTGGTGTGAGATTGTGATTTGCTGTTTTGAATAACTTCCTCAGGAATTGTCAGTGGTGCCCAGTTGCAGACACTTGTCGAGCTGACTCCCCATAAAATGTCAGTTCCAGTTTTTTTCACTAAGTTCTGAATTAACAGGCTGGCATTAGGTACAAACAGTATTTGATGCTTGACTGCATACATCCGGATCCAGCATGATCCAGATTTGTCAGCTATGAAAGCTCTGAAGTATTGTCGCTGCTGGCCATCCTTGTTTGTGTACTTGGTGATGCTTTCAGTGTCTAGGACTTTGACAGCAACTGATGTGCTGCAGTCTGTTGCCAACTGTCTTGACTCCTCAATAGTATACAGTTTGACGTCCATATCTGTAAATGGAAGGTAAATATAAATAAATTGTGTGATAAATGAAACTTTAGAAAATGATATTAACAGTGTACTAAGTAAGATGCAAAGTTTATTGGAAAGATAAATAAATATGGGTTTTATGTTTCAAGTGGAAACATGTATAGGACATATAAATAACACTGGCAAAAATGCCAGATGGAATAAAAAATTCAATCCTGAAGGTGAAGTAAATTTGTGCAGATAATTTTTTGTAGAAGATCAATATATCTTATCTTATGGTCTTGTAGTGATTATTAAAAAGCTCATACTTTATGACAAAGGCTAAAGTTATGATTATTGGACATTAAATTTATGAAATTTGAGGTTTTTGTAATTAGTCCTTTCTTGGGAGTTAGTAAAGATTTGTATGAGTTGAACTATAAGGCATTCACAAGTTTTTGTGAGTGCCAATAAATATGTAAAATTTAAATTTGAGCTCTGATCATTGTGGGCCAAGAAGACAGGTGACATTTTAATGCAAATCATTTTAATCAAAAGGAATGCAAATAGCTCCCACAGGAGGTTTTTGCATTACAGTTGATATACAGGAACTTTCTGCATAACTTTTAATTGGCAAATGAAAATAAAGTGTTTGAGAAGCTACCAGTGAACTATGTTAGAAAAAAAGTAAGCATAAAATTTTGGAATAATGCTTTAATATGAATAGTGCAGAAAAATTGTTTTACTCACCAAAAAGAAAGGAACACAGTTTGCAGGAACAGAATATATTTGCAAAAGTTGAATTGTGTAAAATGTGGTTATGCTGCAAGCGGTTCTTTTTTATAAATAAAAAAGAATTATAATGAAATTGCTAGTGACAGTTGAGGATTTTAGGATAAAAGATATGAGCATGCATTTGAACAGATTTTGGTACGAAATATAATTAATAATTGCAAAAAGTAATAATTGCAATAAAATGTAGTGTAATAGGAAATTCGAGATAAATGAAATCAATAGAGGCAGTAGATGTATTTAGGTGGAATATACGAGCATATAATTATGTGAATGCACTCTGGTTAGAAATAGAAGTTTAGCAAAATGTTGCATAGGATAAAATGTAGCTTAATTTGAAATGTTAGATGAATGAAATTGGTATAGGCAGATGAGGTATTTAGTAGCAACGTATGTACATGTATTTAAATAAAATCTCATATGAAATCGAATACATAGTGTTTACATATGGCACAATGGCCGTGATAAGCAAGATAAGGGTGAGATTGTGACTGATAAATTGTTCACATTCAACAAGTGTGTATGTGTCATTGTCACAATTAATAAAACTGATTCACACAAACATCAATATGTAGAAGTAACCGGCATTTTAAGTAGATTTGGCAGAGTGGAAATAATTGGCAGCTGTCGTTTGTATAAAACAGAGTAGTGAGAGATACGAACGATAATGGAACTGAAATTTGGACAGTCTTTTAAGCAATTCATTGTAGAGAAAGGAAAGAATGATTTCAAACAACAGACCAACAGCAGACTGGTCATGTCAACTGTGAAGTCGGCACGAAGAGGCTGAAGCAGTCACAGTCTGTGCCACAGATAAGGAAGATTTCGATTATCGATTGTACTTTTGTGTTTGATTTGCAACACCAATTTTCTAAAAATCAGCCCTACTTTTTAGAAATGGGCGGATATTTTCATATTGACAAAGGAGAGAAAAGACGGAATTTAGGTAAAATGCTAGCTTTTCAGTACAAGTCCCCCTAGTGATCAAATTCTAGAATCAACACTGGTAAGTATTGAAAGGAGTTGTCAATAGTATTGTCGGTTGTAAACATCCAAGCTGTAAAACTATTCTTAATCTGAAAAGTCTTCATTTCTATTTGTTATTTCTCTTAATCGACCATATTCTTCAAGAACTGTTTGATTAGCAATAACAACATCTGGGTTGAATCTAAGAAGATGTAAGCCTTTTAACTGTGTGACTCTGCTAAGAGCAACATAAGCCATACCAGGCTGAAACACAGCAGAACCAAGGTCTACAGCACAAGAGTTAATGGTCATACCTTGTACCTTATGGATTGTGCATGCCCAGCTAAGTGAAAGAGGGAAGTTTCTTCGTACAATCAAGCGGCCTGCAAATGCAAACTTATGTTCCAGAGGCTCTATTCCAATGGCACAACATGTATGTGGAGGTGAATTTGTACAAGAATCAGAAGTGCCATCAAACAGTACATTGACCTGCCTGACTGAGCCATCGGAACTTGTGATAATAGCTAGAACGATACCCATAGCACCATTTACTAATCCATTTGGAATGTCAATGTTACGCAATAGCATAACTCTTGAGCCTACTGACAGTTGAAGGATACAGGGAATGTTACCTGCATCTCTATCATCAGTTGGAATGAATTCCTGTGGACAGGGTAGAAGCGACTGAGAATCGTTTGCTGCAAAGAAATGATCTGCTTTTATGTTAAAAAGCTTTGAAGTAAGCTTTTTTTGACTTTCTTGGTTATATTTGTTTACTGAAGAACGGACTGGATAAATTGAGAGCTGTACATTATGTGAAGAATCATTTAATCTGGTTTTCAGTAATTCCAAATCCTGTTCAGTTAACAGACCAACTCTAGCCCTGTTCAGTAAATGTACATAACTTAAGTCTGAGCTTTGTCTGACATTTTCCCTTAGGAATACTGGTTGGAACAAATCCCACAGTATTTTGTTAGTAAATGCAAAAGCCCCACACACTGGCTTAATCTGGAAAAAATCACCAAACAAGATTATATTATATCCTCCAAATGGAGCAATATTACCAGATATATCACTTAGGCGACGACTGATGAACGTAAACATTCTATCGCTGACCATACTTACTTCATCAAGTACTATTGTGTGCACACCAAGAAACCTTTGTCTCAAAGAATTCAACTGATAAGCACTTAGTCCATCATAATTGAGATACCTATCAACTGGAATTCGTAATAAGGAATGAATTGTCTGGCCATGTATATTTCTGGCTGCAGTTCCTGTGGGAGAACAACATTTTACAGGGGAGGTTCCAACATGTGAACTGGTATAGAGGCCTAAGTAGGAAACAATAAGTTTTAGTAGATGAGATTTACCGACTCCTGCACCACCTGTTATGAAAATTCGCAATGGATGTAATTTTTCAGACGAGTAATATTGTGTTATAATGGCCATTGCTTTTCTTTGGCAACTAGTCAAAGAAGCCATAGCTGTTTCAAATTCGTTAACAGACATTGAACTTGTAGTCATCTGATGATAATGCAATGTGTCATTATCAACAGTACATGTACTGGTATATGAATAGAAATCAGAATGTACAGGCAAACCTGTATCAATTCCTATATCAACATTAATAGAAGCTACTTCATCAATGGAATCTTCAAGCTCTGCTTCAGCTAAACGAATTCTTCTCATACTGTTTTCAACTTGTGCTAGAAAGGAATTGTGGATATGCATAGAATAATCAAGTAATGCATGTTTAGATTTAAAAGCTTCTTTTGCCGTTTGAAAATCTCCAATTAACTCAGATTCACTTCTGAATGGAAGCAAAAGCATTAATAGAGAAAAGTAATAATCATCGTTGGAAGTTGAAAATGATGGAAAGCGAATAACCGCATACGAAGCTCTTTTGCGCACCCATACATTGTATTGTTCAATGTGTACTCTCTCCAAACTTCTTTTGTCACATTTACCATTTGGTTGAGGACATTTGATATAAGTTGATGCGAAACAATGAAGTGACATAGCTTCCATTGACTGAGGTCTAGCACAATAGTAATCAATTATATTGTTTAAAAAAATGTCTGTATCCTCATCAGGCATACAGTTTATTTCTGACATGGGTTTCAACATTTTGAATTTCTTACTCCTGGGCCTTGTATTTAAATATACTACAGTACGAGAAGACTGGATAAGTTTCAAATTACTCAATCGAAATGCAGCCTCTTGGGCAGACAATTGTCTATGTTTAAGGACGCATATACCTATATTCCATAATCGTTGAAAGGTTGACATATCAGGTTGCTGTCTGAAAACAGTATTAATTAGGTTTCCTAGTGCACACTTCAATTCATCTGGCTCTGATTTACAAATGTAATGACATACGTAATAAGCTGCACCCTCAGCATCATTGATAATTTGTATGTCCATATTAGCGCGCCAGTGACGTAAAATATGTGGATTGTAAGCATTGATGAAAGTGGAATCCTTTGGTCTAAATGTTTCATAAATTGGGATTTTATTTTTGACAGCAACAATACGGGGCACAAGTTTAGTTTTGTAACACTCAGGCTTTGGAAACCGAAATCGACAAGTAGATCTTGAACTACGCAAGCAGTAATCTGAATGACAATGACTTTGAAGTCTTGTTACTAAACGATTTAACTCACCATCGTCATGCTGAGAAGGAATGTGAGTGTGAATTGTTTTAGAAATGTACTGCAGGAAAGTGTTTCTTGTCTGGTTATTTATTTCTGTAGGAACATTTTCAACCCAAAAGAAAATATGGTAGTGAGGAGACCCCCTGTTTTGGAATTCTACTCTTGCGAAATAATCTTTAACAGGCCCTAGTGGTTTCAATTGACCATGGATAACAAATCGCATTAAAGCTGTAAATCGGCGATCAAAATGAATTGCTGTCATCAATGGATCATTTTTCATGGAAGAAAAAAATGATCTTTTTTCAATGGCTTCTTCATATGACAAATTTTCCAGTAACATACCCAATTCAGGCCAATGCAAATCATCAGCTGACAAAGTCATAAATATAGTTGGTGGGCCCAAGCTTCTGAACATTGCTAAAAGGTCATATAAAGCATTTCTGAAATAGGCGACAGTGCCTCTAATGTGTTTCATGAACATGTAAGAGTTTTGAAGAAGTTCAGGATTTTCCTGTCTTGATTTAACATCAAAAGCTGTTGTAGCTGAACTGCTATCATGACCTTTTGACATTTTCATACATATACCAATTTCTTTTTTTAGGAGCAATTTGTCATACGATACTGCTGCATGTAATATGTATGAAATATCTTTGCGCCAAAAGCCATGGCAGTTGTATAATCTGTATTTGAAGTACAGACTAGGAGGAACTGTTTGAGGTTTCGGATATGTAAATCCAAACTTACCACAAGGGAAAAGCCAAGGAAAGGCTCTTTCCTCGCCATATGGAATTTCATATATGGAAACTGGAAGAGCATCATTGCGTGTAATTGTTATTTCATTTACATTATTGGTTGTGGGAGAAGCATTTCTCTGTACTTCACCTGTGGCACAGTAATCAACAGGAGCAAATGATATTTCTTCTAAAGAACTGACTGTGTCTATAATGGACACATCATCAATACGTGGATTATAACTGTTTGATGAAATGGTTGTGGTAACATTAAAAATGTCATTGTTGCAATCATTCATGTACAAATGATTATGTTCTTGTAGCCACATCAGACCTTGCAGTATCTTGACAGCATCAATCAAATATGAACATGATGATCCAAAAGTGTTTCCAGCTTCAAATCTCAACACACACATGTGGTCCAAGCCTTCTAATTTATGAATTAAAGGATCTATATCTTTTGGCAAATTGACAACCAAACCTTTCTCAGCATATTGACCTCCAGGAAGAAGAATGACAGTCATACATATCTGAATTTTTGCTAACATTTTCTTTTCTAATGCACTCAGACATAAAAATTCCTGAGGAATATCATAAATTCCAAGATTATTCAGTTTGGAACTTAATTTTGGAATTTTATCTTTTGATATATACTGATAACATGTTTGACATAAAGTATGAGAACCGTCAATATTTAGACTTCTTGTTATATTGTTAACTTTATTTTTAGCTATATGATGAACCTGATTAGAAAAGAGAAAGCGATCACAACAACAGCAAGCATAGCTTGGGATATTGCGAATGTATTTCTCGTATTCTGCATTTGTGCATGTAATATGGCCAAAACTATGATCTCCAATTATGGAATGACAATGTTCAGTGGCAACTGTACTGTATACGGTTTGAAAAGAAGCAATTGTTATATTTTCACTGTCACAAGTATCTTGATATAAGTCAAAATAATTTGAAATTAAAGCATCCGACTCATTCAACTGTGATTGAGCTTGCTGTTCACTAACTTTCTTTCTTTTCTTTGTGTTTTTTCCCTTAGGTCTCTGACCAATATGTGCATAGTATGTGTGATCTGAATGAGAAGTTTTACCAGATGACAAATTTTCAATGGAAATGGCTGGCATTTCAACATCATGATCCACATGAATTGGGGATACATCGTCTCTGACACAGGTGTCTTGACATAAGTCAAGGTGGACTTGTTGTTCAATGACTTTCCGTTTTTCCCCTGTATTTGTTTCTTTAGGCTTCTGATTAACATGTGCATAGTGTGTGTGATTTGAGGAAGGTGTGCAATTTGATAGATTTTCTGAGGAAATTTCTGGGATTTGACCTGCAAAATTTACATGAACAGGAGATATATTAAATATTTGATTGTGATACATCTGGTTTAAGTAAAGTAACAACTCTTGTAGATTATCAAACTGCATTAAAATACTAGTTCCTGATGGGTGTGCATAGCCATGTTCATTTCTAGCATGAGAATCAAACACAAAGTAATAATCATTCATTGACAACAAAGCCACTGTAGTACCACCAAATGTAGCTAATAACCCTTGGGATTGTGGAAATCCTGTTTCTAAAGCATGGATCAGTGTCTGGCCACCAGCCTCTATAATGGGTGGAAGATTATTTACTGCTCCAACAGCAGTTGGTCCTATGTACTGATGAAAAGTTTGCTCAAAGGCATTAAAATCAGCCGGCAAGTCTGAATGAGCAAGTAAAACTGAAGTGTCTCCATTATAAAGGTTGTTTACTGTCCTTGTATATATCAAATCCCCTTCATACACAACAGCATCTAAAATGCTAGCTTCCCAAAGTGTTGGAGAAATGCTCATGGAGCCTAAGACAATTGCTACCAAAGCTATTGCGGTACATTGTGTACCAAAAGAAGAGCTAAGGCCCCTCATACCAAGTGAACCTTGATGTATGTGTCCCTGCACTGTTCTACCATGAAATGGCAACATTATTTCTTACCTAGGCTAGATGGTCTGAACAGTCTGTAACTCTAGATCTGAAATATAAAATGAAATTAATAGTTTTGTTTTGAAGAATATGTTGTCTTTGTCTGACTTTAGTTTAACTTATGACAATACATCATATATGAAATCAGTATGTTTGTGCAGTATGCAAATGAATTACATATTCAGATACTTGTTATAATATAGATTTAGATCTAAGCTGTGTTTAACTAGAGGTTTTAGTCACCAAAATGGATGTCTCCCCCCAACCACAGGGGTCTGGACCGCTTCATGGGGGTCTACATGTACTATATAATAACAAGGGTTCGAACTAGCCGAACGGGCATCCGTGTACCACAAGTACAAATATGAATGTAACTCTTGCAATTTCAATGATAATTTTGTAACTCTTTCGGCTATTGAAATAAATAAATATAATATTCTCAAGGTCACTTACCCGCAATTATCGATCCAACAACGATTTTCTAAAAATTTCACGTGTTTTCTGGGTCATTGACAAACGTTCGTTCACCCCGGTTTCACTATATCACAGCCATAACCTGGCGATTTTCAGTTCAAAAGTTGGCGTGGTTCAATAAAACAACCCAATTATATCACCAATCTCCATTTGTTTTGTCCTCTTAATAAATAAGAAACTAGCAACAGCGGCCTTTCCGTCTGTCGTTATGTTTTTTTTCCGGATGCTGCCATTTTGCAACAAATTTGAATGGAGCCATTTCATTGGATGAGTGAAGGAAAAGTTGGAAAATCCGTGACGTCACGTACAATGGCTCCTTCCTCGACGATATGAAGCAAACTGACAAAACTCGCTAATTTTATATCATTCTTTTGATGTTAGGGACTAAATAATTGGAGGTGGGTGTTAGAATTGATTCGTTTTATTGACTCACACCATTTTTTGAACTGCAAATTACCAGGTTATTGCTGTGATATAGTGAAACAGGAGTGAACGAACGTTTGTCAATGACCCTGAAAACACGTGAAATTTTGTGAAAATCGTTGTTGGATTGATACTTGTTCATAAGTTACCGTTATAAGATTATGTTTATTTGATAGAAAAATATATTGGCTTTCAATAGCCGAAATAATTACGAAATTATCATTTAAATTGTAAGAGTTACAGTCATAACTGTACTCGTGGTACACGGATATCTGTTCTGCTAGTTGGGACCCTTGTTATTATATAGTACATGTAGACCCCCATGAAGCGGTCCAGACCCCTGTGCCCCCAACCCCTCACACCCCACATCAGAAGAACAGGAGTTATTGATCAGACAAAATGTAACAAAGGGCAATAACTCCAAAAGTACTAAAGACAGAATTATGGCCCTTGCTCATGACACTTTCCCTCATCATGCTCTGTCCATGTATGAAGTTTCAATACAATGGCATGACCCATATAGGAGTTATCGTCCGGACAAGAAAGTGTGAAACAAATGTTCAAGGGGCAAAAACTCTCAATTCATTGAAGCCAGAGTTACAGTTCTTGTGCATGACACTTCCTCTTATCATGATCTTTCCATTATGAAGTTTCAAGCCAATGGCATGGGCAAAATAGGAGTTAAGGTCCGGATAAAAAAGTGTGATTTTTTTACAAGGGGCAATAACTCCAATATCAGTGAAGTCAGGGTTATGAACCTTAGGCATGCCACTTCCTCTTATCATGATCTTTCCATGTATGAAGTTTCAATCCAATGGCATGATTCATATAGGAGTTATCCCGACAAAAAAGTGGGAAAAATTTACAAGGGGCAATAACTCCAATATTAGTGAAGCCAGAGTTATGGACCTTGTGCATGACACATTCTCTCATCATGATCTTTCCATGTATGAAGTTTCAATTCAATGGCATGAGCCATATAGGAGTTATTGTCCTGACAAGAAAGTTTAAATTTTTTACAAGGGGAAATAATTCCTTTATTAGTGAAGCCAGAGTTATGGACCTCGAGCATGACACTTCCTCTCATTATGATCTTTCCATATATGAAGTTTCAATCCAATTCCATGAGCCACATAGGAGTTATCGTCCGGGAAAAAAAATGTGAAATTTAGAAGGGGCAATAACTTCAATATTAGTGAAGCCAGAGTTATGGACCTTGAGCATGACACTTCCTCTCATTATGCTCTTTCCATGTATGAAGTTTCAATTCAATGGCATGAGCCATATAGGAGTTATTGTCCGGACAAGAAAGTTTAAATCTTTTACAAGGGGAAATAACTCCTTTATTAGTGAAGCCAGAGTTATGGACCTTGAGCATGACACTTCCTCTCATTATGATCTTTCCATATATGAAGTTTCAATCCAATGGCATGAGCCACATAGGAGTTATCGTCCGGGGGAAAAAATGTGAAATTTAGAAGGGGCAATAACTTCAATATTAGTGAAGCCAGAGTTATGGACCTTAAGCATGACACTTCCTCTCATTATGCTCTTTCCATGTATGAAGTTTCAATCCAATGGCATGAGCCATATAGGAGTTATTGTCTGGACAAGAAAGTGTGATTTTTTTACAAGGGGTAATAACTCATATTTGTGAAGCCAAGAGTTATGGACTTTATGCATGACACTTCCTCTTATTATGCTCTTTCCATATATGAAGTTTCAATCAACTGGGTAGTTCAATAATTTTTAAAAACTCTTAATAACTGGATCATATAAGCTCATAAAATTTAATACTTAGACATCATAAGCTCATAATATGTCATAGCTTGTCCATAGTGATGGACAAATGCGGAGTTCATTTATTATGGGCTTATTTTAAACAAGGCTTGTTTAAACTGGTAAGGACAAGAACATTCATTTTGGCATTTTCGTTTTCGTATTGTGGGCTTAAGCTCACAATAAAATTAAACCCATAAACATGTCCTAGACCAAAGATTAAGCCCACAAGTGGCAATTTTCAGAGCAGACAGACGGACAGACTGACAGACAACTCTCATGAAAACAATATATCTCCCCCATATAAATATGGGAGGGGGGGGGGGAAGGACATAAATATAGGTGAATTTTCATGAGTTGTTTTGTGTTTTTGTATGAACAGTATTAAATGTGACAAGTTAGGTTACAATTTATCGTGATTAAAAAAAACGCAGAGTTGGACAGGGGCGAGTTGGTCCTGGGCAAATTGGAATTAGGCGATGTTGGAAGTCGGTAAAGCTGACCTCTGCTTCAGTCGCGATACACACTATTACAGTGGTGAACATATCAAAATACATCTGCAGAAATTGCAAGTTTTAAATAGTTGGTATGAATCACAAATTCAGATCCTTTGATTTCTCAGATTTCACTGACCATAAAATATTACAATTTATAAAGTGATGAAACATGTCATAATAATATAGATTTAGATCTAAGCAGTGTTTAAATATAGGTGAATTTTCATGAGTTGTTTTGTGTTTTTGTATAAACAGTATTAAATATGACAAAAGGTGTTACAATTTATGGTGATTAAAACAAGAGGGCCAGAATGGCCCTGATATCGCTCACCAGACAATCAGCCTGAATCAGGAGAAGATTTTCAAAGTTTTCACTATATGTTTCTATAGAAAACTAGCCAGCCCTGGGGCGGGGCCAATTCAGAAAGAATAAATTAATCTATACCTATGTTCAAATTCATTACATCTTCATGAGTTAATATCATTATTCATACCTTAACTTATTTTTAACCCTTCCCCTGTTCTATGTTTATTCAAAATTTCAATACCTACTGAATATTCATGGACAAAATAGTTACCGGTGTAATGAAATATGGAAGGTGGGACAGTGTAGCCATTTTAGAAAGTAAAGAAACACCTTTCAAATTCCATTGATAAACAGAGCAGACCCTGATCAGATAGCTGCTATAGGAGCAGGGTTACAGATAAGGGGAGTATTGGGGTATTTACCCAATTAAAATTGTGGAAAAAGCAATTGTTTTTTCAAACAAATGAGTAACACAAAGCAAATAAATATAGCAAAAAGCAAAAAAATTAGAATACCTAATGACAATATGAATAATACCCAATTACGAAAATTGCCAATACCCAATTCTGTAAAAAAATCAAGGAGTAAATACCCAATTGCATCAAAACCTTAACTGTAACCCTGCATAGGAGCCGTCTGATCTGGGTCTGTTCTGTTTGCAAATGCGTGAAAAGGTATTTATATGAGGGAAAGGGTTAAGTAAACATATCAGTATATTGTACACAAAATGAAAATAATTTAATGTAATTTGCACTATATCATTTATAGCATAATCAAACAGAGTAGATTGATCAGATGGCTACTACATCAACCATCTGATCTGGGTCTACTCTTGTTTGCAAAGGTGTAGAAAGGCATATATATATGGAGTAAAGGGTTAATTCTCTTATTTACTGTACAACAGGCCAGATCCAATTAGAACAGTTTTCTTTGTTACTTCAGCTTTACTACCCAGAAGGGAGGCAATCCATTTAACTGTTATCAAAAAATGCAAAGGGAGATAAACTGCCTTTTTATGTATGCTAAAAATAGCAACGTGTACTACTTTAAATATTCGTTTTCCCTTGCACAGTGGTTGTGTGGAACTGCTTGCCAGCATCTGCTGTTATGCAGCCAGATCTAGAGGGGTTTAAATCAGTATTACCCCCCTCTCTTATTTCAAACCGCCCCTAAAGATCTAAAAGATAGATAGATAGATGTTGCAAAAACCGAAAGTAGATCTAGGTCAGCTTAAATTTCACGATTCAACTAGATCTAGATTCAACACAATTGTGATAGATTTACTAAACAATGTCGTCGGTGGGTCAGTTTTTAACATATTTTTTATATGTTGCATACAGACTGAAATTATCGCACTCGCAGCAATGGAATTAGTTTTGTTCAAACGCTGAAACCTACCTTGTTTTTTTGTTGTTCACTTTCCCCGCCAAATTCTTCATCCGGGCTTTTGAATGGGTATATTCGCTTTGCAAATGGGCGAGTTCAGTTGATGTACAAATGGAAACTCGATTAAATACAGTCGTGAACAGACACTCCTTTTGACTAAATCAGCTGTCACATATTTATATTTTTAGAGAAAACAGTTAATAATTGCTTTAGATGAAGTAATATCTCTGATAAATTGCTTACTAACCGGAATATTAATGCTAAATAAAAAAATATATTGTGATACCGAACACGACAATTTTGTTCCGGATAGGAAAAATGGTGATGTAAAAATATTTTATATTGTGATACCGAACAGGACAATCTTGTTCCGGATAGGAAAAATGGTGATGTTGCGAGTGATGTTGCGATTTATATAACGGTAAAAACAAAACGTTCCGGCTCCAGTGCCAAAGCAAATTTCCCCATAACTAATTGCGCGGGCCCCTGATGGGGCCCGCGCAATAAATATAAATAATATTCCACATAAATATTCAGGAAAGAAATAATGACAAATGTTAATTTATAGCAGAATTTTATGATGGCATATGGACATAAGGAATTTTTGACAATCGCAGAAATTGTAGAATCAGATCTAATTCCGTAAGCTAACACAGCTGACCCTGATCAGACAGCTCCTACAGGAGCCACTTGGGACTGCTCTGTTTGCAAATGTGATAAAAGGCGTATCTATGACGTTAGCGGCTTGTTAGAAATTGTGTTTGTGGACAGATCTATATTGTGCTGTCTGTTGTAATTTTGTTGATAGGCCCAGATCAGATGGCTCCTGTCTGCTCTGTTTGCTAATGGAATTTGACAGATCTGATTCTTTAGTATCTCAAGTGGCTACAATGTTTCACCTCCCATATTTCATTATAACTATTTTGTCCATGAATATCCAATATGAAATTTGGACTAAAACAGAACAGGGAAGAGTTAGATTTGATTTTCTGACTTGAATGGATTATGTCTGACAGTAATATTTCTAATTTGACAACTTTCTATCCTTACATTATTCAGATCATATCTGAACAAAACTTTTTACAGTGTTTACAATTTTGTCATCTTTTTTCATTTCTATCTATTAATGTACATTCACTATTTCTGACTCCACATGTTACCAAATAGTTTTTGTGATACTTCTATTTAAAATCTCCATTATCAATATCATACTTTACATTGAAATAATCTTTTGATTACTCAAAACTTGGGTAAATTAAGAAGGTGAATGGAATAGGATATATCTTGGTGACAAGATTTTTACAACTAAATCTAGCTAATTTGACAGAATACTGCTTGAATGTTGAGCCCGGGTTCGTAATCTGTCATCTGTTCTAAACATTGGAGACATAGGAGCAGTCAGGGGCTTTTCACTGGGTTTAACTCTGATAGGCTTGTAACTTTTGATGGGGTTTGCCTTGTGTACAGCTTCTCGTCTCAAGCGCTCATGCTCAGATGCTTCCTCAGCTTCTTTCATGAGTTTCTCCTGTCTGCGAATGCTGTCAATCTGGTCTTGTTTGGACTTCAAATGCATTTCGAACCCTTCTCTTTTGGACACTCGCTTGGCAGTATTTAGTTCAAACTCTGTGAATTCTAAAAATATAAAAATGAGATGTTCATGTAGTTGATACAACTGTGTTTTCTGTAAAAAGTGATTGGGAATAGAACAATATGGTGTGTGACCTTGGCCTAAAGAATCTGGCTCTTGTTTATTACATGTCATCTCCACATGATAAACATCTGAGCCTATAACGACCGAATTACGGAGTTAGATATACTTACATGCTAAGAAATCTGCCTTTCGTTATTAATTCTTACCTTGTGACCTGAATGAAACAGAAGTCCCGTAGGTAGGTACCGTACGGCTAGCTCGCATAGTCGCATGCTATTTAGCCCGTGCCCCACATGCTATAACAAGAGGGCCATGACGTCCCCTATATCGCTCACCTTCACATTGTAGCACTAGGTAATTTTTTCACCTAAAGATTATTTATTTTGTTCAAAATGCATAGTAGTCGATCAAAATGATCACCAGGACTATTCCGACCAAATAAAATCCAACTTGGACCATCAATTTTGGAGCAGATTTCATTCCAGTCACACGTGATATAGGGCCATCAAGGCCCCCTTGTTATAGAGAGCATAACCAATGATGATAACATGCAGGGCATGGGTTAAATAGCGTGTGGCTATGTGGGCAGGCTGTGGCCACAGGAATTGTTGGCCATGGCAGAAACTGTAGAATCACATCTACATTAAATTATTTATAGCAAACAGTAGACCCTGATCAGACGGCTCCTATTGGAGCCATCTTATCGGGGTCTACTGTTTGCAAAGGTGTAGAAAGGCATATTTATGGAGTAAAGGGTAACGTTATTAATCCACTTTGAGAAAGCAAGAAGATTCAAATATTTCTAACAACAGGCTGAGTTGTTTGGGTTTGTTGGTTTTTGGGGCGGTTTTTTTTTTTTTAAATTTAAATGATTGTGTGACACTTAAATCTTAGTACGGGACTAAAGTCTGAAATGTGGAACATTCCTACAAAATGTGTGACACTTGGCATGTCTGAGCTTGATAATAATTCCTTGTATCTGATATGCGAAGTCTCAAAAGAATTTGCAAAACACAAGACGATGACAACATAGCCACAGTCACCTTAGCTTAGCTTTGATAATGAGATATAAGCACTAAACACAGTTTTACCCATTTCCTTTGAATCTATGAAGTTTCATGTTGATACCTCTTATACTTTTCGAGTTATGGTCAATGTTAAGATCTCGGACGACTACAACGATGCTGACGCCGGAGTTACGACAATAGCTCGTGATTTCTTCAAAACAGACGAGCTAAAAATAGCCTATGAGGGAATGGGTTAAAGTGGTCAGATAAAGCAATGTCCCGTACAATAATCATAGTCCTACAAAAAGTACATATCAATATTCTAACTGGGGCCAAATTATACTTTTTGTCAATGGGAACATGACCAAACATCATCTTTAAAAACGGCCAAATACAGGCCTTGCATTCTTCAAATGGCTCAAGCATAATATAAAACATGCTCTGTATTTGTTTGCTCAAAATTTAATGCTCTGACATATAAGTTTCAAAAAGAGAAGATCTAATTCCAATCCACCTCTTTTGAAAGTGGGAGCATGAAAATGTTGCCTGTGTACTGTCTGAAATATGCAGGATCCAGCTTTTCCAGGTAGGCTTGAAAGACAGATTAATTTGAAGACTTGTAGGCTCCCTCCTGTGAAATCAGTATGGGCCTACTGATTCATCTAAATAGGAAACAAACCTGTTGTGAACTTGTAATCTTTTTTGGGCACAAAAGGTTGCATCTCAAGAACTACTGGTTCTGCTGCTTTGAACTTGGCATTCTCCTTCTGTTGTCGTAACTCTTCTTCCAACTGCATAAACAATGGAACAATTCAGATTAATTCAACCCCTTAACCCTTTCCTTCATACAAACACCATTGCATGCATTTGCAAACAGAGGAGACTCAAGATCAGACAGCTCCTGTAGGAGTCGTCTGATCGGGGTCTACTCTGTTTGCTATAAATGGAATTTGATAAAAAAAATTCTTCAGTTTCCATAATGGCTACAATGTTCCACCTTCCATATTTCACTATAACTATTTTGTCTATGAATATTGAGTAGATATTGACATTTGGACTATATATAGAACAGGAAAAGGGTTAACTGATAAATATGCATGCAGGAAATGATGACATGATGAATATTTACATACTCGTACATGAACCTTCATATCTATTTAATTCCATAAGCAAACAGAGTAGACCTCCATCAGATGGCTCCTGTAGGAGCTGTCTAATCTGGGTCTACTCTGTTGGCAATGCAAAGGCATGAAAAAGCATTCATATCAGGTAAAGGGTTAACCTGGAACTTCTTTTGAGCCTCTGAAATAACAAAACCAAGAACTCTTCTTTACATTCGAACAAGGGACATGTTATGGGTTGACTGCAAAACTGATGTAGCTGCTATCTATGGGGTTAACTTGAAAAATTTGAAAACGATAAAGGGCCATACCTCCAAAATTTTGAAATCAAGAGTAATGGTTCTTATATAAGGGCCTTCCTATATAGCTATAGTGGTTAGTGATATAGAAGACAATGAAAAAACTGTGACAACCAACTGCACCTACCAACTGCACGTAAAAGCGTGATGCAAGGACGGACAGGTGCAAAACATAATGCCCCCTGACTATTGTCAACAGGGGCATAAAAAATTGAAAACAATAAACGGCCATAACTCCAAAATTTTGAAATCAAGAGTTATGGTTCTCATGTAGGGGCCTTCCCTTCAATGAGATCTACTACAAACCTATGAAGTTTCATGTTGATACCTCTCATACTTTTGGGGTAATGAGCTACATTACCAAATGGGCGGCTCCTTTAATGAATTAAGCAGTATTCAGATAGCAATAATATTTAGCTGAACAAATATAACCTGTCAGAAAATTGATTGTAAGTATTATTTTCATGGTATGTATGTATACGTGTACAACTTATGGGGTTGATGGATTAATACTAAAAATGCGCATAACAAATCTTTAATACCTAATTTTATCTATTGCATTTAACATAGATTAATTTCAGTATAAAATGTACATAACATGGCTTAGCCTTAGTCTACATTCACACATTTATAAGTCAGAACTCAATGAAGTTGATGAATACCCCAGGTCCCCTGCACAGCAAACCCTGATCACAATTTGGCACTTTGCGAACTTGCCAACTGACCGACAGGCCAATTCCAGTATACCCCTTATACCGGTATATACATGCATGAATGATGAAACCATATCAATAACATCATATACCAGCGATGATATAAGCAAGAGAGACAAATCTCTTATTTCCATTGTTGGCTTTAAATGATAATGACATATATATGCATGAAATGGACTACCGAAGGTTTAAATAAATGGACTATCACAATTTTAAACTACAACTATCACTAAAGGTGTTGAATATCCCTGCACATCAGACTTGATTGCAAATCCAAGTTCAGACCAAATGACCAAAATATTCAAAGTTCAAGGGGAGAAAACTCGAAAAATTCTGCCATGCCTGCAACTTAACACGTGAAAATTGCATCTTGCACATGATGTCATCTACTATTTGTGGTTATAATGTATGGCAATTAACAATACACTATTGACTAACTTTCAAATATAAATTGAACTAGAGGTTTTTGTCAAAAAAACGGATGTCTCCCCTCTAATAAAAACAATATGTAAAGGGAAATCACTAAAAATGTTATGGTCTTGATGAATGATACTTCCCCTCATTTTGCGTTTTTCACACTACATTTTTCAAGAAGAAAATGATAACAGCTAATAACTCCAAAAATACTGATACCAGATTTATGGCCCTTGTGCATGACACTTACTTTCATCATGCTCTTTCCAGAAATAAAATGTCATTCCAATAGCATCAGTCGAACAGGAGTTATTGATCGGCCAAAAAATGTAACAAAGGGCAATAACTCCAAAAGTATTGAAGCCAGAATTATGGCCCTTGTTCATGACACTTTCTCTCATCATGCTCTTTCCATGTATGAAGTTTCAATACGATGGCAAGAGCCATGTAGGAGTTATCGTCCGAACAAGAAAGAATTAAACAAATGTACAAGGGGCAATAACTCTAAATTTATTGAAGCTCGAGTTAAGGATCTTATGCATGACACATTCTCTTATCATGATCGTTCCATGTATGAAGTTTCACTCCAATGGCATGTGTCACATAGGAGTAATCATCCGGACAAAAAATTGTCATTTTTTTTTACAAAGGGCAATAACTCCAATATTAGTGAAGCCAGAGTTATGGACCTTGTGCATGACACTTCCTCTCATTATGATCTTTCCATATATGAAGTTTCAATCCAATGGCATGAGCCATATAGAAGTTATCGTCCGGACAAAAAAGTAGTATTTTTTTTTACAAAGGGCAATAACTCCTATATTAGTGAAGCCAGAGTTATGTACCTTCTGCATGACACTTCCTCTCATTATGCTCTTTCCATATATGAAGTTTCAATCAACTGGCATCAGGCATATTGAAGTTATTGTCCGGACAAAAAATTATATTTTTTACAAAGGGCAATAACTCCAATATTAGTGAAGCCAGAGTTATGGACCTTGTGCATGACACTTCCTCTCGTCATGATCTTTCCATATATGAAGTTTCAATCCAATGGCATGAGCCATATAGGAGTTATCGTCCGGACAAAAAAGTGTGATTTTTTTTTACAAAGGGCAATAACTCCAATATTAGTGAAGCCAGAGTTATGGACCTTGTGCATGACACTTCCTCTCATTATGCTCTTTCCATATATGAAGTTTCAATCAACTGGCATCAGGCATATTGAAGTTATCGTCCGGACAAAAAGTGTGACAGACAGACGGACAGACAGACAGACAGACAGACGGACAGACGGACAGACAGACAACTCTCACGAAAACAATATGTCTCCCCCATATAAATATGGGGGGAGACATAATAACTCAAACTGAAGGAGTTCACTACACCAACTAGTGGTGTAACAATAGGTCGATCTATCGACTTATCGCGATAGTTAAGCTCCTAATAGTAATAGTTCGGTAGTAATTCTAACAATCGAGAACTATCCCCGATAGTGAATTCAACAATCGGTAGTTCGATAGTTTTCTTTCATGACTTGGTCACTAAACAGCAAACATGACAATTTCAACAAACTTTGTAATTTGTGTATTAGAAACACTTGTGTAGACGCTTTCTAGTTTCCACTGTGTCAGCATTATAACCGAACCTCGGTATACTTCAGAATCAACTGGTAAAATCTCGGTGTTTTTGAATAAAGCTCAAAGTTGGTTGACTTGTGTAATAAATAATTCGTCAATGAAATGTTGTAGGTTTTTATGTCTCTTTAGGGTCTTTCATGTTTTTAAGGTCTCCTGTTTAGTGTTCGGATCGATTTTTGATATATTTGTATAACCCGAGATTCGGAAATGAACCCGATTGTTCCTACTACAGTACAGTATTGGTTTTGTGGAAAATGGCGGACAAATATGAAATTGTGCCAAACAAATCTGGCAAAGCACCTGTATGGAATCACTTCGGATGTTTTAAATCAAAGGCCTGAATGGCCATAATGGCGTTCGGGTTAGATATGGATGTTAAGTGTAAGGGGAGAACTTGCTGTACACGTTAATAACAATGCCCGACGTCCTGGAATTGATAAAAATATTAATTAACAACACGTGTTTGTGAAACACTATGCCACTGATTGTCACCAATATAAATTTGACCCGTAATTTAATTTGACATTTAACTGTTATATGACCTTGATTTTAATAAGCCCCCCCCCCCCCCCCCCCCCCCCCCCCGAAAAAAAATAATAGTTCACATCCGTAAGTTGCGCAGGCACGCCAGGTTTGAAGTAAGCATGTGCAATGGCTACACAATTATTGCCAACATTAAAGTTTGAACCAAGCCAACAAACCAACAAACAGGGCAAAATCACCCCCTCCTCATTGACTGGGGGCATACAAATATGACGGACTGAAACCAAAGGGGCCATCTGATGGTCTGCTGTTTATATATAGACATGCTTCTAGTTTCCACTATGGCCAAAAGAAGTATCTTATTTAGCATGTTGTCTCCTGGTTTCGACACTCTAAGCGTCTATTTTCGCGCATGCGCACTACGATTAACAAGAGCTCGTTTCATTGAATACACATAACGAAAGATGAACTCTAACTAGAGATCGTAGAACTAACAAAACAACAGAACCAATAAAAGTGGGTACTTGTATCATGTATGTGCAGTCATCAAAATCTCCCAAAAGCTTTATCCTCAGTTCGTTACTCACATTGGCTGTTTAAGGTCAAGGCCGTGTGTTGAATTTTGTTTTTATTCTACAGTTCAGTTCAGTAACTCTGTTCCATATTCAGTATGTTGGTGCGTTTTGTTTCTCTCGTACTTCGTGATAAAATGGTATAACTAGCCTCTGGGTAGTTATCTTATAAAGATGGCGGTAGAAATACAACGATAGTAAATGCTAATTTGCTTTTAATTTTGATACACCGTCTACAAAAATATTTGGAATGTAAAAAGTGAACTGGACTGTAAATAATTCATTTCCTCAAATATATTGGATGAAACCGGATGTTTTCTATTTCGGCGCGTGCTGATAATCAAATGAAGTGTGACGTATCGAAACCATGCACAGATTTCTTTGACCTTGTCCTTTATGAAACTTCCTATTTTGTAATTTGAGTACGGGTCAAACGGAAATGACCGAAACGACGCAAAAGACAGTTTGATTGGCTGAAAATGTACGTCTATATGCTAATCAGTTACGAATGTGTATAAAAAATGCAATCGGAAACCTCGGCGATATTCCTTCTACTTTAGAACGCCAAGCTGTTGCGAAAACTACGGTAAAAATATTCGTTCGCGTCTTCTTTGGATTTTATTAAAAAATTAGTTTATCTTTGTGTATATTAGTATTAATTATCTTACTTAGCGCAACATTATTAAATACACGAAGAGTAAACAAATACATGAACATTTTACAACAAAACTAGTGCAGAATTGATTGTTTTTGTCTTGCGCATGTTCACTAGACAAGTGAACTCGTTGCCGTAAAGAGACCGACTGCTATATGGCGTTTCCGAACGCCATAAAAAGGGGAAGAAGTTGATAAGCGTAAGGTTGTATGCAAACACTGAAAAATTACACTGAAATACAGTGTGGCAATACATCAAATCTCCTAGATCACATGAAGAGAAAACATCCGTCAAATGTGATTACTACAACCTTTTTTGGCCACAGCTGTTAACACTTTAACTATACAAGAGCTGTCCACAGACAGCGCGCTCCACTTTCTTTAGTGCTGGATAGTGTAGTGGAAGTCTAAGTCAGAAAGGGGAGATAACTATAGCAAAATTAATTTTAGGGTTACCTGCCCTTGTGAAATGGGTCCCCCTTGTAATAGTTAACATGTATACCAAAGTTGAACCAAATATCTTGGACAGACCTGAACATAAAACTTAATCAACAATGAAAAATCTAAGTCAACAAGATGTGTTTGTGAAACACTATGCCCCCTCATATATTTGACCTCTGACCTTGACCTTGACATGTCACCCCTCAAAATGTGCAGCCTCATGAGATACACAAGCATGCCAAATATCAAGTCTCTATCTCTACTGGTCCAAAAGTTATGGCCAATGTTAAAGTCTGCGATTTGACCCATATATTTGACCTCTGACCTTGAAGGATGACCTTGACCTTGACACGTCACCCCTCAAAATGTGCGGCTTCATGAGATACATATGTATGCCAAATATCAAGTCTCTATCTATACTGGCTCAAAAGTTATGACCAATGTTAAAGTTGCTGACAAACAAACAGACAAACAGACAGACAGACAGACAGGGCAAAAACAATATGCCCCCCGACTATCGTCTATGGGGGCATAAAAAAGGGGCATAACTATGGCAAAATTAATTTAGGGTTACCTACACTTGTGAAATGGGTTCCCCTTGTGATAGTAAACATACATACTAAATATGAACCAAATATCTTTGATGGTTTCTGAGAAAAGTGACCTTAACAAAAAGGTTAACCAACGCCGACATCGACGCCGACAAGAGGGTCATGACAATAGCTCCACTTTTTGAAAAAGTGGAGCTAATAATAAAACATATATCTATGCATATTATTTTCCCAAATTAGCAGTAAAGCTCTTTTTTTTTTAATTTTCCCTTCAGAACATATCTGTTTATCAGTTTTACTGTCAAACAGGGTAGGCCGAAATCAGAGCTCATCCTACAAAGCCTCTCTAATTTTAGTAATTTGAGACTACCCTGTTTGCAAAGATATGAAAAATATGGTTTCTATCAGTTAAATTAAAGGCATATGTATTTGTGTTGCTTTGTAAGTTTGTATACTGTTTCATAGTTTAAATACAGACAAGAAGGCTTAAGTGTTGATCTAGATATTTAGATTCATTACCCTTCAATTATAAGTTTGAGAAAAAAAACTATCATGATAGTATTGCAATAGTTTCTTTACTATCGCAATAGTATCCTGATAGTATTTTGACTATCGCAATACTATTGTGATAGTCATTTTGGCCTCAATAGTCACCCCTAACACCAACTACCCATATTTCATGCAAAAATGACAAAAAAATAGTCAATGTTCAAGGGGAGATAATTCTGCAATGCCCAGGGTAAACATGAAGATTTCGTGTTGCACGTCTACCGTTCGTGGTTATTATGTATACCAAATATAAATTGTTTTGAGTTTGCGACACCTACTGTAACTACCCATGTTCAAATGCGGACAGACCAACCAACCACCGACCCAAGTGATTCAAGTATACCCCCCCCTCAAACAAGTTTGCGGACCAAGAAATACATCTGCTATAAAAGTACATTATACTATTTAAAAATACATCTAACTAGATCTGCATTTAAAGTATACAATACAATCAGAAACATAACATGTTTTTAAGTGAAAATTTGAAATTTCTCAATTTACAACATTCCTGAGTGCAGAAGGCAAATTTAGGAAAACCCGGTTGAATCAATCAAGGATATTACCAGTAGAAAAACTTGCCAAGAAACAAGAGTGTTCGGAGGAACACATGTGTCACCTGCTCGCAGCTGACACAAAAACTTATTGTTAATATGAAAAAGGGGAATAACTCAAAAAAATAGATGCTAGAGTTGTGGCCCTTGTGCATGACACTTCCTCTCATCATGCTTGTTCCATGTGTGAAATTTGAAAGCTCTATAATGATTAGTTTAGAAATGACAGCCAAAAAAAGAAAGTGTGACAGACAGACAGACGGACAGACAACTGAAAAGTGATCCCTAAGTGACACACTGCCTCTCGGCAGGTGACACAAAAATCAACCATTTGACGCTTTACTTTATATATATCCATGTAAGAAATAATGACATTATCAATACAAACTGTAGAATCAGATCTATATCATTTCATAAGCAGACAGAGTAGACCCTGATCAGACAGCTTCTACATGAGCTGTCTGATCTTGGTCTACACTGTTTGCAAAGCAGATGAAAGGGCATGCATATGGGACAAACAGTTAAGGTGTCCCTGGAACGTTATTATCATAATAATAAAAAGTATATGCATTTTAATTTTGAACTGCAGTCAAATACCTTCTGACTCCACTCCTCTGCCTTCCTCATCCCTCGTTTGTCTGTATCCAGGTTGAATGGCTGCTTCACTGTCAACGGTTTGACCCTCTTAGGAGGAAGATGGGTTTCCATACCAGGCAATGGGTTTGCATGAAATTCTCTTTGCTGAAAATATTGTAGATTCAATCATGACACAGCATGGTTTATCAGTTCTACATAATTTTTTATTTATTTAAAGTGACAGTCTCTAAAACAGGATTTTTCTGAGTAAAATCCATTTACTTTATAGAAATACATGCTGTGAAATATGCCTTTGGTTATTATTTCTTACCTCGTGACCAGAATTGAAAAGTCCCGTACGGCTAGCACGCATAGCCGTATGCTATTTAACCTATGCCCCGCACAGGCTAGCCCCGCATGCTATAAAAACATAACAATGCGGAGTGGGCGGAGGGAATCCCTTTCACAGCAGGTAACTAAAATGGATTTTACTCAAAAAAATCTTGTTTAAGTAGAAAAATATGTTACCTGCTGTGAAATCTGCTGACTGTCGCAAAGGTGGTAAGGTTAAGCAGCTCACCAAAACTATGACAAGGCTCCGCTGTAGAGCAGTGATCTCAGAAGATTTTGTCAAACATTTTTCTGAGCAATACTTTAACCCTTTCCCTCATATAAACTTGTTTTCACGCATTTGCAAACAGAGTAGACCCAGATCAGATGGCTCCTAGAGGAGCCATCTGATCAGAGTCTGCTCTGTTTGCTAATAGAATTTTATAGATCTGTTTCTTTGCTTTCTAAAATGTCTACAATGCTCCACCTTCCATATTTCTTTATAACCATTTTGTTAATGAATATTCAGTAGGTATTGAAAGCTGGCCTAAATACAGAACAGAGAAAGGATTAAAAAGGGTCGCACTGACAGCCATTATAAAACTATAATAACAAGAGCTGTCACAGGACAGCGTGCTCGACTATTCTCAGAATTGTTAGTGTAAAAATACTTGATAGTTTACTAAAATCGTGTCCAATGAGACTAAGTAATCAAAGTCTCAGTAAAATAGCTTTGATAGTATTCAGGATGTAGGATCTTTTTCATGAAAGAGAAAAAACTTAAACAAAAAGGCCAATAATTTCTGTTAAAATGCTTGACATAGTAATGTACTATTGCCTACAGATGAAGCATTGTGATGGTGAACAAGTTTCAAAGCTTTATCTCAAAGGGTTATGTAAATCAGTGGACTTTACCAAAAACCTTAACCAAAATTTATAATGAAGAAAATATTCCAAAATAGGGAATTAATATAATACATAAATACTTGAACTGCTCTGATCTAATATTTCGACCACTAAGGGCCTTTTTCAAAGATTATCATGTCAAAATACACATCACATTTTTGTTACATGCATTCAGCCATAAAATCAAAGAGAATAATGTTGATCCAGCGTCATGGTGACATTGGGTTGTTTTTTAAAATGTCATGACGTCATCAAAATGACGTCATCAAATGACGTCATGGGTGCAACGACATTCAAAAACTAACAGGATTGTTAGACCAAGCAATACAGTCTGTTCACAGGGTTGTGCTACTTGCAGTATTCTTGAAATGTCAAGTATAAGTGCCACAAATAGGCAATCAGTTTAGTGTCTACCAATATTAACTGTAGAGAAAGAAATGTAGTATATGCAATTAAATGCAGTAAATGCGATATAATGGTGTATGTCGGTGAAACTGAGAGAGAAATTCGAGAGAGAATGAAAGAACATTTGAGTAATGTGAGGCATGAGAGAGAGAAGCCAATAAACAGACATTATGGAATCGGTGGTCATAGCAGTGATGATGTGAGATTTGTAGTTTTGAAACGGATGTTCCATGCATGTAGAACTGAAAGACAGATCCATGAAACTGATTGGATATGGAGGCTGAGAACGTACACACCATTGGGCTGTAACATCAAAGAGGATAATGCGCTAATGCATGCATGACGTCGTTGCAACCCATGATGATGCAACTGTGATGGCAACTGCACCGAGGACGGTGCAGAAGGCAGAGGCTTAGAAGCAGGAGTAAATTTCTTCTTACTAGATTTAGTCTGAGAAGACAAAGCATTGTCTGTGTCTGACAGAGTGGCAGTGGCAGAATGCCAAGCCGCCAACTCCCAAGTCTCTGGAGTCCAGAGGGACGAGACCGGACAGAGCCGAGACGCGGAACACCCCCAGCATACAGTGTGTGTATCCCACCTTGCTGCAAAGTGTTCGCAGATGCTTGGCTTTTGACAGGCTGTTTTATTGTAGGACAAAAAACAAGCAAAGACAGACAAACGTGAAAAGTAATCCAATCAATCGACATCATCAGCATTATATATCCATTATACAGGTTTAGGTTTATGATAATGTTTTAAAACAAAGTTGCATCGACTGTGAAGAAATAAGCTTCTTGTCGTCGTCAAACAATGCTCTTAGGAAATGAGTCACAAAATGCTCTCGGTTCTTTCGAGCATCACGATAATCTGAGGTTTTTGTTGATTCCCAGCGGTTCTTGAAATATCTCCAATATACTGTATATACAAAAGATTTATACAATTTTTACACATTGGTCCCTTTACGAATATTCTTAATAGTCAAGATTTTATTATATAAAGTTTTCAAGGGAATTTTTTGCCCTAACAAAATATATGATCATAAGTTATAGTCAGAAATTTGCTTCATCTTTGCAATGCTGGCAAGATCCTATATTTATTAACAAAGATGAGTCCATGCCAACGTGGAATGGTTACCAAAAGTTTACTACTGTACACACAGACGCAGAAAAAAAGGTTGTGTACCAGTCTACACATGCTTTAAAATACGAAAAGGACGCTAAAGTAATCGTGTGACATCTTATACACGTTAGATATATGATATCCATATAATTCCATAACAAACAGTAGAACCTGACAGCTCCTGCAAAGGCGTGTAAAAGCATTTATATGAGGAAAAGGGTAAAGAAGGTTGCTGGACCCATTCCCTCCTAGACTATTTTTAGACCTAACCTCTTTGAATAAATCTACCAAAAAGGAGCATTTACTAGAGGAAAGGAAAAACTTAGAATTGTGTAGTTTTGTTAATGCAGAATGAAAATAATACAGAATGCTCCAAAGTTACTTTTCTTCAGTTTTAAGCTATAACAAGTTGAAGTGTATATATAAAACCAAGCTAAAACTTCCTTTCAGTGGTTGTTGTAGAGTGATTTTACTGTATTTTCTGAAAGAATGTAGAAACACTTTTTCAACCCATTGATGTGGGAAACATGTGAACTGGCATTTGCAGTATAGATCCTGGAACAGTCTGATCAGGGTCTGGCCTGTTTGTCATTACAATCATCCAGTAATATTTTGTCTTTCATACTGAATAAACTTTGTTACACACTGATGGGTCACACTGATGGGACACACTGATGGGTCACTCTATTGAATATTCAGCATTAAAAGGCAAGTATGGACTTACTCTGTTTTCTTCCTCATAGATTTGTTCAATATGCCACATCTTTTCTTCTGCCTTCCTTTTGTCTCTTTTTTCAAAACCAAATGGCATGGGCTGTGTTGTTTTATGCTGAAGCTGGGGTTGGAAAGGGATGCCATAGTGAGGTGTCCGCGACCTTAACACAGTCTTCTCCTCCTGCTATGGTAAAACAAATGTCATAATCATCCAGCAAGTAGAGATTAACCCATTTATTCAAATGTGTACGAGGGACGGACGGCATTTTAAAATACGGCTACGCATTGGTTGGGTTCTAAAAATAACAAGTGCAGCGTGCGGCCCCAACGCTCATCAGATTTGGTGCTTGTCCAGCTAAATTTAACAAGAGTACCGCATACGGTACATAATACGCCCACTTGCAAACTTTCTCTGATTCAACATGCCTTATAAGTGTTGACATTTTCTAATCTGTGCTTCAGATCTTGATTTCCATATTAAGTTGATACTATTCTTTAAAAAAATGAAGTGAATATCTTATTAAATAAAAAAGTTACAGCTTGATGCATTAAACATGTGTATGAAGTTTCATTAATATCTGTCTAACAGTTTTGCCAGAAAACAGCGGACAAACTAATTGCATATATTTGCAATTTTTTTTAAGTAAAAGGGCAATAACTCCGAAACGAAAAATCAAATAAACCTCAAAATCGACTCAGCATCAGATATTGATGCATTAAACATTTTTGTGAAGTTTCATTAATATCTCTCAAATAGTTTTCCCAGAAAACAGCGGACAATCTATTTGCATTATTTTTTAAGGACAAGGGCCATAACTCTGAAACAAAAAATCAAATGATCCTCAGAATCCATTCAGTTTCAGATCTTGATGCATTAAATATTTGTGTGAAGTTTCATTAATATCTGTCAAATAGTTTTCCCAGAAAACAGCGGACAAACTATTTGCATATTTTTTAAGGACAAGGGCCATAACTCTGAAATGAAAAATCAAATGAACCTCAGAATCAACTCAGCTTCAGATCTTGATGCATTAAACATTTGTGTGAAGTTTCATTAATATGTCAAATAGTTTTCCCAGAAAACAACGGACAAACTATTTGCATTATTTTTTAAGTAAAAGGGCCATAACTCTGAAACGACAGTTCAAATGAACCTCAGAATCGACTCGGCTTCAGATCTTGATGCATTACACATTTGTGTGAAGTTTCATTAATATCTCTCAAATAGTTTTCCCAGAAAACAGCGGACAAACTATTTGCATATTTTTTAAGGACAAGGGCCATAACTCTGAAATGAAAAAGCAAATGAACCTCAGAATCAACTCAGCTTCAGATCTTGATGCATTAAACATTTGTGTGAAGTTTCATTAATATCTCTCAAATAGTTTTCCCAGAAAACAGCGGACAAACTATTTGCATATTTTTTAAGGACAAGGGCCATAACTCTGAAATGAAAAAGCAAATGAACCTCAGAATCAACTCAGCTTCAGATCTTAATGCATTAAACATTTGTGTGAAGTTTCATTAATATCTCTCAAATAGTTTTCCCAGAAAACAGCGGACAAACAAAATGTTGACGGACGGACGAACGAACGAACGAACGGACGGACGGACGGGGCCACGACAATATACGACCACCTTTATTAGGTGGGCGTATAAAAAAAACAAAAAACTATAAAGGGTCATAACTCCAAAATTTTGAAATCAAGAGTTATGGTTCTTATGTAGGGGCCTTCCCCTCATTGAGATCTACTAACCTATCAAGTTTCATGTTGATACCTCTTATACTTTTCAAGTAATGAGCTACATTAAAGATTTTGCACACCGCCGACGCACAAGACCCAGTGATCACAATAGCTCAACTTATCTTCAAAACAGAAGAGCCAACAAGAGCCACGTGCGGCACCAACCCTCGTCTGATTTGGTGCATCTCCAGCTAAATTAAAAAAAAATAAAGGGCCATAACTCCAAAATTTTGAAAAGAGTTATGATTCTTACGTAGTGGCCATCCCCTCAATGAGATCTACTAACCTATTAAGTTTCATGTTGATACCTCTTATACTTTTTGAGAAATGAGCTACATTAAAGTTTTTGCACGCCGACAACGAGGACAATGCCGATAATGACCAAGTGATCACAATAGCTCGACTTCTCTTTGAAACAGACGAGCTAAAAATGGTGGTGGCGAGTGATAAATATCACAAATAATTTCCTTGGTAGGCTGTCAAAATACAAAAAAAAAGAGGAAAGACGACAGGTCCTCCGCTTTGCAAACTTAGCCGAGAAATACAGACCATTTTAGATCTCTAGTCAAGTATCGCCGTTTCTTCTGTTTGTGTGCAAAGCATGTCAGTAGTTTACACCATAATGATATTATCTGGGGAATTCAATTAAAAAGGTTTTTAATTGAGCCTTGTATAAATTAAGTATTAATCTTTACAGCGAAAGAATCTGAAATATTATGGACGGTCCTTAAAATTTTAAATTCGCATCTATGGGTGGTTGTGATCACTAGAAAATACATTCTATGGGTGGTTGTGATAATGAGAAAAATGTTTCTATCGGTGGGTGACCGAATTTGAAAATGCCTTCGCCCACCACATATATTTTGCTGGAATACCCCTTAGACGTAAACATGATGTAGTAAGCTCTTCACACATATTAAAGTGTTTTTATGTCATAAATTGATTTTTTGGATTATTTATATATTCTAGCTTTAGCAATTCTTTGATAATTTTTACATCGTAATTTTGTAGCATTTTATTCCATTTGGATTTAGAGATGTATTTAATCTGCATTTATAAACATGCACTATGCATAAACCTTAACACAATTGTGACCTTCATGGTAGCTTTAGATTAGGAATCTTTCACAAAGTCACTCAATATATCAATTCAACATCCTTATTTAACATGTACATAGCCTATATAGATTTAAAATATATATGAGAGTTAGCCCAAAATTGGTTAAATAACAATCAAATGTGTTGATTTCACCAAACGGGGCCAACACTTGCAACTCTATTACAAGATCAATTAATTCCAGTTGTTTTTGAGCACATAAATATCCCACCATGATAACTATATGACATAAGCACAACAATGTAAAAAAAATTCATACAAGAACAGTGTTAATTTTAGAAATGAAAGTAATGAGTCCTTGGGACTCATATCTTTCAAAACTACGAGTCCCACTGAAAATCTATGAGTCCCCGTTCATTTCCTTGTAAAAACAACACAAAACTAGAGGTTTTTGTCAAAAAAACGGATGTCTCCCCTCTAATAAAAACAATATGTAAAGGGAAATCACTAAAAATGTTATGGTCTTGATGAATGATACTTCCCCTCATTATGCGTTTTCCACACTACATTTTTCAAGAAGAAAATGATAACAGCTAATAACTCCAAAAATACTGATACCAGATTTATGGCCCTTGTGCATGACACTTACTTTCATCATGCTCTTTCCAAAAATAAAATGTCATTCCAATAGCATCAGTCGAACAGGAGTTATTGATCGGCCAAAAAATGTAACAAAGGGCAATAACTCCAAAAGTATTGAAGCCAGAATTATGGCCCTTGTTCATGACACTTTCTCTCATCATGCTCTTTCCATGTATGAAGTTTCAATACGATGGCAAGAGCCATGTAGGAGTTATCGTCCGGACAAGAAAGAATTAAACAAATGTACAAGGGGCAATAACTCTAAATTTATTGAAGCTCGAGTTAAGGATCTTATGCATGACACTTTCTCTTATTATGATCGTTCCATGTATGAAGTTTCACTCCAAT
This sequence comes from Azorinus chamasolen, assembly GCA_963576725.1. Lineage (NCBI taxonomy): Eukaryota > Metazoa > Mollusca > Bivalvia > Cardiida > Solecurtidae > Azorinus > Azorinus chamasolen. Next base: position 30,736 of record CAUYWK010000095.1, on the reverse strand, counting down.
GGCATGTGTCACATAGGAGTAATCATCTGGACAAAAAATTGTGATTGTTTTTACAAAGGGCAATAACTCCAATATTAGTGAAGCCAGAGTTATGGACCTTGTGCATGACACTTCCTCTCGTTATGATCTTTCCATATATGAAGTTTCAATCCAATGGCATGAGCCATATAGAAGTTATCGTCCGGACAAAAAAGTGTGATTTTTTTACAAAGGGCAATAACTCCTATATTAGTGAAGCCAGAGTTATGTACCTTCTGCATGACACTTCCTCTCGTTATGATCTTTCCATATATGAAGTTTCAATCCAATGGCATCAGGCATATTGAAGTTATTGTCCGGACAAAAAATTATGATATTTTTTACAAAGGGCAATAACTCCAATATTAGTGAAGCCAGAGTTATGGACCTTGTGCATGACACTTCCTCTCATTATGCTCTTTCCATATATGAAGTTTCAATCAACTGGCATCAGGCATATTGAAGTTATTGTCCGGACAAAAAATTATGATATTTTTTACAAAGGGCAATAACTCCAATATCAGTGAAGCCAGAGTTATGGACCTTGTGCATGACACTTCCTCTCGTCATGATCTTTCCATATATGAAGTTTCAATCAACTGGCATCAGGCATATTGAAGTTATTGTCCGGACAAAAAATTATGATATTTTTTACAAAGGGCAATAACTCCAATATTAGTGAAGCCAGAGTTATGGACCTTGTGCATGACACTTCCTCTCGTCATGATCTTTCCATATATGAAGTTTCAATCCAATGGCATGAGCCATATAGGAGTTATCGTCCGGACAAAAAAGTGTGATTTTTTTTTACAAAGGGCAATAACTCCAATATTAATGAAGCCAGAGTTATGGACCTTGTGCATGACACTTCCTCTCATTATGCTCTTTCCATATATGAAGTTTCAATCAACTGGCATCAGGCATATTGAAGTTATCGTCCGGACAAAAAGTGTGACAGACAGACGTCCGTCGGACAGACGGACAGACAGACAACTCTCACGAAAACAATATGTCTCCCCCATATAAATATGGGGGGAGACATTAGTAAGCAAGTTCTTTTGTCATTTTTAATCATTTAACATATACACCATATCTATTAACTGAATTTTATGGATCTGTCAAATTCTGAAATTTAATGTAGCTCATAGAGCCTCCGCTCTTTCTTTGATTTCCAGTATTTGACAGCTTCATCAAAGTCAATGCTGCCTTTTTGCAGCTTTACCACCATTAATTTGTGCTGGGTCTCCACAGACAACCTACACCTACACATTCTAAAGTCTTAAAAAGATACACAACTGCCTTGTCGTGCACAAAAAACATTTTTTTGGTCAGGAAGATCATATATTTTTTAAACACAGGTGCCTGTACACAGCGTTGGTATTTTGGTAATTCAGCATGTCGTAGGAGTGTTGTGTGTTGAAAATTGGCAGCTTTTACAAGCGTACATTTCACGTTGCAATTATCACATACCTCGCAATACATGAACTGCTTGTTGGTGTCATATCTAAGCCACGAATATGTTTTCAACCATTTGTTTAGGAATCGTCAATCTTTTCTTGTAGACGAAGCATTCTCAGTACTGTCAGAGTCAGTACTAGAAGTGGGGACAGTGTCGTTATAATTATTATTGTCTAATGTACCATCGGATCATCGAGTTTGACAATTTTTTTCGGAGGCATATTCGCGTTGTTCGCAGACGAAGCAAACCGTCATCCGGGCCATTTAAGCAAGTAAATGAGTATAACGACGATTTTCATTCGATAAATATGACTTTATCGGCCAATCAGAACGCAGCTTCGGTAAACAGGAAATGAGTTACAATGTCGGTTGGTGGTTATCATGAATTTTACAATGTCGTAAATTTGACTTGCGTTTTTCGGGAATGGGTCCCGGCGGACGCATATCATTCAGAATAATGAGTCCCCAGCGATTCGAATGAGTATAGGACGCAGGACGCAGAGCTAAAATTAACACTGCAAGAAATGTCGACACAAAATCAAACCGGGTTTTCCTTCACTATTAACTGGTGATTTCTAAGTTAAAAGGGCCAGAAAAATTGCAGTTCTAAGGAAAAATCCCTACCAATATGCACATCTACATATTGTGTCCTTGCTACATGCACGGTTTTATGAAAATCCGTTTAATAACAGTTCCAGAGGAGTTTGCCCATACAAGATTGCCGGCTGACCGTCCGACAGCCGTATATCATCATTTCAATAACCGGATACAGTAAATTATTCACAATTGTTATATTTAATTTCCCTTATTTTGCTCTCACAAGGCATTTTCCCCTATCAAAGGGCTCCGCCACAAAAAAAAACACTGGGCGAAAAACATCGGACTTTTGATATCAAACACATAAAAGTTTTGTCCTCTTCAGAGTTTATTTGATTGGTTTTCTTGTGATATATATCTTTTCGTCATATAAACAAATGATATACAGTCCAACCTGCTGTAAGTGGTCAGTCTAGGGAAGTGGCCACTATGGCACAGTATTATGTGTATACTAAATGATATTTATAAAGACCGTTCTGACCTAATATTCCCGTAATAATTTAGTCATATCGAATTAATTGCCTTGTTTATCATTCTTCATCCTTTTTGCCTCTTTATATCCAAAGTGTCAGTTTTCTCATTTGAATAATACAATGTAGATTATTGAATTCACATGCGGTGAATTTCGTAAAATCAACATAGGGCTCCATGTTTGAAATGACTGGTTTCCCTAATATTTCATTTGCATACAGTCGGGAACCAGCCAGCTCATGCATGATTTAGAATCTTAGGGAGTTCCTAGTGGGAATCCCCAATTAATATGATGTGAACAACTGACACGCTTTGTAAACAAACAAGAGAAACTGTGATAATTAAATAAGGGAGCCAAATGGGTCATGACCATTAGTTCTATGCATTTAAAGGTGACAAAATGTCTGCTTTTGCCAACCAATAGCCATGAAAATTGTTTACACGCTTTACAATTGTAGAACACCTGGCCGATTACACCAGTGTGTATATGCTATTTGGGATGAAATAGACTGGCCGCGTTAGGCAGGTGACCGTCTATACCAGGTGTAATATATAGTGTTTTTCATTGGGAGGGTCCTGTAGTGGCCGCTTACAGCAGTGTGGCTGCTGATACAAGGTGACCAATGAAACAGGTTAGACTGTATGTAATTTTTAGGCATTTTTAAAATGTGTTGCAAGTAGTGACTCTCACTTTAACCCTGAATTTGGCCTGTATTATTAATGTAAGGTGTTCTGAAATCAATTCTTATAGAACTGTAAAAATTCAATTCTGCTAAACTCTTATTTCCATCTTTCGATATACATTCTGATTTGCTTTGATGTTTCTTTTAAACTATTTACAGAGCGTCCTGTTGAGGTTTAGCTTAATAACAAGATGCCTGGAAATTTCTGCATATATACTAAAACTACCTTGATTTCTGGTTCCTGGGGTAACCTTGCTCTGTGCTTCAGAGCAAAGGCTGGAGACTTTGGGCAGGTTATTGGCAGCTTTTTGGCATTCTTTACCCCCTGAAGAAAATACAATACACTGTAGCAGAAAACTGTACAAACTGTTTGGTTATCAGTCGAAAGAGACAAAAGAAAAGAGAGTGACGGATAGACAGACAAGTGTGATGGAGAGACAGACAGACGACGGATAAGTGATTCCTATGTGACATAAAATCCAACACTTTCGGACAATACAGGGGGGGGGGGGGGGGGGGGGGGGGGCAATAAAAAAGATGTGTTCACTCACCACTGTCCCTTCGTCAATCTTTTCTTGTAGACGAAGCATTCTCAGTACTGTCAGAGTCAGTACTAGAAGTGGGGACAGTGTCGTTATAATTATTATTGTCTAATGTACCATCGGATCATCGAGTTTGACAATTTTTTTCGGAGGCATATTCGCGTTGTTCGCAGACGAAGCAAACCGTCATCCGGGCCATTTAAGCAAGTAAATGAGTATAACGACGATTTTCATTCGATAAATATGACTTTATCGGCCAATCAGAACGCAGCTTCGGTAAACAGGAAATGACGCATATCATTCAGAATAATGAGTCCCCAGCGATTCGAATGAGTATAGGACGCAGGACGCAGAGCTAAAATTAACACTGCAAGAAATGTCGACACAAAATCAAACCGGGTTTTCCTTCACTATTAACTGGTGATTTCTAAGTTAAAAGGGCCAGAAAAATTGCAGTTCTAAGGAAAAATCCCTACCAATATGCACATCTACATATTGTGTCCTTGCTACATGCACGGTTTTATGAAAATCCGTTTAATAACAGTTCCAGAGGAGTTTGCCCATACAAGATTGCCGGCTGACCGTCCGACAGCCGTATATCATCATTTCAATAACCGGATACAGTAAATTATTCACAATTGTTATATTTAATTTCCCTTATTTTGCTCTCACAAGGCATTTTCCCCTATCAAAGGGCTCCGCCACAAAAAAAAACACTGGGCGAAAAACATCGGACTTTTGATATCAAACACATAAAAGTTTTGTCCTCTTCAGAGTTTATTTGATTGGTTTTCTTGTGATATATATCTTTTCGTCATATAAACAAATGATATACAGTCCAACCTGCTGTAAGTGGTCAGTCTAGGGAAGTGGCCACTATGGCACAGTATTATGTGTATACTAAATGATATTTATAAAGACCGTTCTGACCTAATATTCCCGTAATAATTTAGTCATATCGAATTAATTGCCTTGTTTATCATTCTTCATCCTTTTTGCCTCTTTATATCCAAAGTGTCAGTTTTCTCATTTGAATAATACAATGTAGATTATTGAATTCACATGCGGTGAATTTCGTAAAATCAACATAGGGCTCCATGTTTGAAATGACTGGTTTCCCTAATATTTCATTTGCATACAGTCGGGAACCAGCCAGCTCATGCATGATTTAGAATCTTAGGGAGTTCCTAGTGGGAATCCCCAATTAATATGATGTGAACAACTGACACGCTTTGTAAACAAACAAGAGAAACTGTGATAATTAAATAAGGGAGCCAAATGGGTCATGACCATTAGTTCTATGCATTTAAAGGTGACAAAATGTCTGCTTTTGCCAACCAATAGCCATGAAAATTGTTTACACGCTTTACAATTGTAGAACACCTGGCCGATTACACCAGTGTGTATATGCTATTTGGGATGAAATAGACTGGCCGCGTTAGGCAGGTGACCGTCTATACCAGGTGTAATATATAGTGTTTTTCATTGGGAGGGTCCTGTAGTGGCCGCTTACAGCAGTGTGGCTGCTGATACAAGGTGACCAATGAAACAGGTTAGACTGTATGTAATTTTTAGGCATTTTTAAAATGTGTTGCAAGTAGTGACTCTCACTTTAACCCTGAATTTGGCCTGTATTATTAATGTAAGGTGTTCTGAAATCAATTCTTATAGAACTGTAAAAATTCAATTCTGCTAAACTCTTATTTCCACATGTTAGTGGGTAATAGAGGGTAATAGAGGGTAATAGAAGGTAATAGAGGGTAATAGAGTGTTATAGAGGGTAATTATAGTCTCCATAGTCATGTTCGCAAGGTGGGTAATAGAGGGTAATAGAGGGTTAGGGTAAGCTGGGTAATAGACTTGTAACCAAGAGTTAAGGTAATCAAGGGTCGGTAGGTTAACTCTTTTTTATATTCAATTATAGTCTCTATAGTCATTTTCTCAAGGTGGGTAATAGAGGGTAATAGAGGGTTAGGGTAAGGTGGGTAATAGACTTGTTACCTAGAGTTAAGGTAATTAAGGGTCGGTAGGTTAACTCTTTTTTATATTCAATTATAGTCTCCATAGTCATTTTCGCAAGGTGGGTATTAGAGGGTAATAGAGGGTTAGGGTAAGGTGTGTAATAGACTTGTAACCAAGAGTTAAGGTAATCAAGGGTCGGAAGGTTAACTCTTCTTTTTATATTCAATTATAGTCTCCATAGTCATTTTCGCAAGGTGGGTAATAGAGGGTAATAGACATTGTACCAAGAGTTAGGGTAATCAAGGGTCGGTAGGTTAACTCTTCTTTGTTTAATTCGGGCACATTCAGAACAAAGGAATCTATTTTTAGTAACAACCCTTACTCAGAGTTAACTCTGATATTATATAGCGTCATAAAGGGAGAATACTCTTAACACTTATCTCCCTCCTGTATATATACATATAGTACAGGCTTTCAGAGCCAACAATTTCTTCATTTCTTCTCCAATTTTCAAAATTTAAACGGTTCCGCGTTTGTCTCACTCAGATCTATCTATCCATGCCAAAATTTACTCAATAATTTTGATCCTACCCATTATTTGCTTAATCTATCTCTTCTGCTTTGGTAGATATCGCCTACAAATTGATCCAAAACACAAATTTTAGATTTTCAAAGTGCGATAATTTATCCATTTTTTCCAGAGTAAATGTCATTTACATTCAGCTCCAACTATATTTCGGGAGCTGCTGCCCTCCCAAGAGAGATTTTTAAAAACGTCAATGGCATGTAACTCGGCCAAAGAAATAGTTTAATTTTTAAAAGGCATCTGCAGAGGACAAACACAACACAACAATTATTTAACACATACCTTTTTCAAATCAGTATAGGCATATTCAAATATGTTTAAATCCAGTTCAATCACAATAAATTCCTTTGCAAATAACTCGTGATAACGGCCTTTCCACGGCAACACTCAAACTGGAACTGACGAAGCCTTTCAAATATAGAGATTATAAATAAACTCTATCACCACGTGGTATCGATAATTAATAATAGATTCCATCATCACGTGGTCCATACCATGTGACTTCTAAAAATAGAGTTTGTGTCTAGACACAAGTTCGTAAAAATGCCCTTACCCTAACCCTAACCCTAACCCTAACCCAAGTATACACAATGTATCATCGGTTATATATGGTCCAATGTATACACAAAATTTTGTGCACGAAGTATACGTCCTATACAGGACGTATGCCCAACGTGCCAAGCGTACAGGCCGTGTACATCAAGTATACACAATGTATCATCGGTTATATATGGTCCAATGTATACACCAAATTGTGCACGCAAAGTATACGCCCTGTACAGGCAGTTTACACCACGTATACCCAATGTACAAAGCGTATAGACCGTTTACACCAAGTATACACAATGTACAAAGCGTATAGACAGTTTACATATGAACACATACCATTTTTGCTCAGGCAGAAGCTGTAGAATTAGATCTGTACTACACCATAAGCAAACAGAGAAGGCACTAATCTGGGTCTACTCTGTTTGCAGATGTGTGAAAATGCCTTGTAAATGTCCCCGCATGGCGGAATTTTTATCAGGGATTTTAAAATTCAAAAGCTAAAGTCACCGCTATTCCACGGGGATAGACCGTAGTTGCCTTATATGGTAAAATTCTGAGCTCCACAGCGGACATATCGATACAGATTTTATACAGTGAAACCCTGCTAAAATATGACAAAACGAATCGCATGTGGTTGACAACGTAGGTGAATAGTATTTCAGAGCATGTCTGGGAGCGTCAGTATGATATCCATTTAACCTGCAGTAAAAGACCAAATGTCTTAAATACTTTATTTTTGCTAGCCGTGACCACATGTAGCGTCACATGAAATCCGCTTGGAACTGGATGGAACGCAGAGTTACTCGCCATTTCCTCCGGATACAAGCCGTTTTATTTCCACCAAATACTGAACAAAGCAATGCATATTATGCTAACTTGACATAGCTGATAAAGGTTTAAGAGCATTGTTAAAACTAACAAGTTAGGATCCTATTGATCAGATGTGAACAGAGCATCAACGACAAATAGTTTGGATCCTATTCATCTTGTGTGGATAAATAGTGCTTGAATCGCAGTTTGGATCCTATTGACCTAGTTCGAATAATCAGTGCTTAATTTGCAAACAGTTTAGATCCTATTTATCCTATGTGAAAATATAATGCTTGAGTGACAAACAGTTTGGATCCTATAATCTGGTGTGAATAAAAAGTGGTTAATTTGCAAACAGTTTGGATCCAATTTAGTTTGTGTGAATAAATAGTGCTTGAGAGGCAAAAAGTTTAGATCGCATTGATCTAGTTTCAATAAACAGTGCTTGATTTACAAACAGTTTAGATCCACGTCGACGATGGTTCGAGGCAGACTATTCAGCTCTATGACGCCAAGTCCCCAACCCCTGACTGGCTACAAGGCGTTATAGAGTCTTCCATGACGACTATCTTCACTGATGGTTTCCATTGGGCCGAGTGGGCGGGTCCGAAGAAGTAGGGTAGCTGCATTGGAACATCAAGGACGAAGGAAGAATGGCAAACAGTTTAGGTCCTATTTATCTTGTGTGAATCAATCGAACTAGAAAGACAAACAGTTTAGATCCTAATGATCAAATGTGAACAGAGCATCAACGACAAACATATTGCATTCTATTAATTTTGTGTGGATAAATTGTGCATGAGTGGCAAACAGTTTGGATCCTATTGACCTAGTTCGAATAATCAGTGCTTGGTTTGCAAACAGTTTGGATTCAATTTATTTTGTGTGAATAAATAGTGCTTGAGTGGCGATCCAAACCAAAGGCCTCACTTAGAACAGTGGGGAATTTGTTCTGGGTTTATACTGTCAGCAGATAGTTAGAAATGTACGATACGTTCATTCTAATGGCCAAATTTCCTTTTTCTTCTAGTAAATTTACGTTTACAACTACTTCGTTAATTATGTTGCCCTAAAGTTTGAGATATTGAAAGCAACTGTCCATATTTATTTTATTCTCATTCCGATCAGTCAATGGGATTTATATTTTATGGGTTCAGTGTGTGTTATGGTCTGATGTGGCCGATATCATAAAATGTCTGTTTCTAATATCGTCCTACTTGCATACACTTTTAGATTGGGCTAAGGTTAAAGCTCAATGAGTATTTTTCAGCCTGCCGTCCGTCTTTTACATCTACTGGCAGAGGGTTCGATTTCCGGACATGCTATAGTGTTTGATGTCCTGCGATGCTGTCTGCTTCTTGGTTATAGGCGGTTTTAATTTCAGCAGTCTATAGTTATTATAGTGCAGCAGTTTTGTTCTGGTTTAAAGTTTAACGTTGTTTTTATATATGCATGTATATATTTGTATCCCACCAAGCACCTTATATGTGCTTTGGTCGTTTTTCGGTCCAATGTGACATCATAGACAAGTCAGTGATGTTACATTTTTGGTTCGGACTTTCATAGATCGTTTTGTAGTATTGATAGTTTAGTACTTTGGTAGTTTTCTTCAGGTGTCTTGGTGGGTCTACAGTGCAAATGAAACTGCATCTTTGACATAAAATAAATACAGCTTATCTGTATTATAGGCAGTCGTGTACCAGCACTTTTGAGGTTGCTTGCTCAGCGTTAGGATTTCATATAGGACATTAGGGACTACTAGGAATCAATTTTCTAGTACTTCGATATTGCTGGTGTACGTTTTGCCTCATTTTACTTCACTTGCGTTACTTGAGTAGTAAACTGAACTATAGACACAATGGTCTGTCGTGATTTAACCGTCTGTGAGCAAGAAGCAAACTGCATCCCAGGATTTCAACCATCACAGCCTGTCCTGGAACTGAGGCCTCTATTAGTAGATAGCAAACTTCATAATTTGATCTCTGCCAGGGGATACTTTTCTGAACCGTCAAATGCTCAGAGAGCTTATATTAAGGGCAATTGACTGATCTAGCAAGCTCACAGGGCGCTTGCATTTTTATTTGACTGTATTTAAAACTTTTTTAATGAATGGACAGATGCATAAAGTTATTGCTTGATCTCCCAGCTTTAGATAGACGTTTTGGCATTTAGACATGTACACGAAGTTACAGACAGGATCAAGCGTTTTGACAAGTCATTCATTTAATGGGTTCTTTCTATCTTTTTTCCTGCGGGCAACACTTTTTTCTGTAAATTTTCTGTTTGTGTATTCTTTTTGGAAAAAGGAAAAGTGGCCACCCCATATTTACCTCCTACCTTGACGCGGTTATGGGGCTTAATTGCAATCGGATATATTATTGTTTATTCAGCAAGAAGTATTCCCTTTGGCAAGAACTAAAAGGAAGGTATATTTGCAGATTCAACAAATGCGTGTACATTTGAAAGCAGAATTTTCGAGTTGAATCAAATTCATGTTACACCATTGTACATACGTAATCTCTAATAACCACCCTCTGTAATAATTGTATTATGAATGAAGATTCATACATGTAGTATTTCTTACATAAATAGTCATCAGAGAAAGGGTTAAACTAATAAAGATTGTGTTTAACCCTTTCCTCCATATAATCACTTCAAGCATTTACAAACAGAGTAGACCTATGTCTGACGGTTTCTGTCTGTTTGTGAAATAATTTTTAGATCTGACACTACAGTTTTTTCCAATACCAAAACATCCTGTGTGCACATGCCACCCATAAAACTCAGCTAATTAATAACAATGATGTGATTGTTCCATACCCAACTCACTCGCTCACTCCATACATGAATATTTTGCAGGGAAATGGTCAATTCATATACGGGTCAATATATGGTTGTTCGACAAGTGAAGGGATGGTACAGATAACACTGTCTTAAATGACTATTCAATCTTAATTTGACGAATATTCATTTAAGAAATAAGTTCTTAATATTAACTGAATGTGAATGATTATTGTGTTAAATGTTTTGGTCCTGACAAATTAGAATAGGATATTGATATATCTTATTCCATAAGGAAATGTGGCATACCCTGATCAACATCTCCTGCAGTAGATGTCAGATTTAGGTATGCTCTGCGTACAAAGGCGTGTACTTGTGTATGTATGGAGTAAATGGTTAATTCCTGACATGTGGTAGCTTAACCCACTTGTGTCCACGATCCCATATATGGGACATAGGCAAACAGTGTAGACTCTGATCACACGCCGCATAATTCGGCGTCTGATCAGTCTACACTGTTTGCTGATAGGAATTTCAATATAAAAACCGAAATTGAAAATTTAGGCCAGGTATCCCTTAGATAAAAAATTAACGAATCCAATATATAAACATAGAAGAATCCACTAGGCGCAAATGGGTTAATTCAAAACGAAAGTGACTTCCGGAATAGGTTTCCAAGAAATGTGTAGATAATATCATTGTTAACATTTATCTGATACTCATGTAAGAAGTAATGACGTCATGAATATTGGTTAGTATTTTTATAATGGCATATGAACATAGTATATTTGTCCAAGGCAGAAACTGTATTCAAATCTATATAATCCAATAAGCAGAAAAGACCCTAATTAGACTACTTCTTTACAGGACCCATTTTATCGGGGTCTTATCTGTTTATAAAAAGCTTGTTTATCAGGAAAATGGTAAATCGTGATATCAAACTTCGGGGGAGAACCTGCTGTTTTGGTGAATTCCAATAGAACCTATCTTAACTGGTCATTCATTTATTGTACATACAAAAGCAGGTTGTTGCTAAATACAGGCAAATGTATTGCAGGAAGCTCCTATATGAGCTTTCTGCATTGCCTTGGACCTGCATTAAACTACCACAGACCCATAATTATACCTTTTTGGGCCGTTTAAGACATGCTCTACTGTATTTACTCACTACAGTAGAGCCTGGCTAAAGCGACCGCATAATTTATTAACAAAGCAGTCCTTAAATGGAGATTGTTGCTTAATGCTGGACAAAGGAAAGGGAATAACATAAATTGATGGAACTTTCTGTTTTTGTCCATCATTAATTTACGACCCGTTTTAAAGATTTATCATTTTAAGTATTAGAGGGATTTATTGTATACAGCTAAGCATTGATGAATCATTATAATTATGATTTTTATTATATTCAGAATAACCACTGTAATAGTTATAGATACGATTAAAGCTTAATGCTTTAAAGCTTTATGTTTAAACCTTTCTGATTCATGTAAAACAAGATGTGTTTGTGAAACACTATGCCCCCTCAATATGATATTTGACCCTAAAGGATTACCTTGATCTTGACATGTCACCCCTCAAACTGTGCAGCTTCATGGGATGCACATGCATACCACATATCAAGTCTGTATCTCTACTGGTTCAAAAGTTATGGCCAATGTTAAAGTTGGTGACCTTTGACCATGAAGGATGACCTTGACCTTGACATGTTACCCCTCAAACTGTGCAGCTTCATGAGATACACATGCATACCAAATGTCAAGTCTGCATCTACTGGTTCAAAAGTTATGGCCAATGTTAAAGTCGGTGACCTTTGACCCTAAAAGATGACCTTTACCTTGACATGTTGCCCCTCAAAATGTGCAGCTTCATGAGATACACATGCATACCAAATATCAAGACTCTATCTCTATTGGTTAAAAAATTATGGCCAATTTGAAGTTGATGACCTTTGACCCTGGAGGATGACCTTAACATTTCAGCCCTCAAACTGTGCAGCTTCATGAGATACACAAGCATGCCACATATCAAGTCTCTATCTGTACTGGTTCAAAAGTTATGGCCAATGTTAAAGTCAGTGATTTGACCCATATGTTTGACCTCTGACCTTTAAGGATGACCTTGACCTTGACATGTCACCCCTCAAAATTTGGGGCTTTATGAGACACATATGCATGCCAAATATCAAGTCTCTACATGTACTTGCTCAAAAGTTATGACCAATATTAAAGTCTGTGATTTGACCCATGTGTTTGACCTCTGACCTTTAAAGATGACCTTGACCTTGACATTTCACCCATCAAAATGTGCAGCTTCATGAAATACACACGCATGCCAAATATCAAGTCTCTATCTCTACTGGTCCAACAGTTATGGCCAATGTTAAAGTCAGTGATTTGACCCATATATTTGACCTCTGACCTTGAAGGATGACCTTGACATGTCACCCCTCAAAATGTGCGGCTTTATGAGATACATATGCATGCCAAATATCAAGTCTCTATCTGTACTGGCTCAAAAGTTATGGCCAATGTTAAAGTCGGTGATTTGACCCATATATTTGACCTCTGACCTTGAAGGATGACCTTGACCTTGACATGTCATCCCTCAAAATGTGCGGCTTTATGAGATACATATGCATGCCAAATATCAAGCCTCTATCTATACTGGTTCAAAAGTTATGACCAATGTTAAAGTTGCGTTAAAGTTACAGACAAAAAACAGACAATTTGACCTTTGACCCTGAAGGATGACCTTGACCTTGACATGTCACCCCTCAAAATGTGCGGCTTCATTAGATACACAAGCATGCCAAGTATCAAGTCTCTATCTCTACTGGTCCAAAAGTTATGGCCAATGTTAAAGTCGGTGATTTGACCCATATATTTGACCTCTGACCTTGAAGGATGACCTTGACCTTGACATGTCACCCCTCAAAATGTGCGGCTTTATGAGATACATATGCATACCAAATATCAAGTCTCTATCTGTACTGGCTCAAAAGTTATGACCAATGTTAAAGTTGCTGACAAACAAACAGACAAACAGACAAACAGACAAACAGACAGACAGACAGACAGGGCAAAAACAATATGCCCCCCAGATCTGATCTGGGGGGCATAAAAAATAATGACGCTATATAACGGCCTATGCACACAGTAGTTTGGTATTTGTAGAAACTACAGATCTATAATGATTTCATATGCAAACAGAACAGACCCTGATCATACGATACCTACAGGGGTCGTCTGATTTTGATCTGCATTTTTTGTTTTAGTGCTGTATCATTGTATGTGTAATCGAAGGTCTTTGTTAGCATGGGTCAAATTTGCAAGTTTTCATTAGCCGCCTGTGTAACCTGGTTTTACTCCATGAATGTAAGAACTAATGACATCATGAATATAAATTAGATGACTCTTTATAATGGCATATGAAGCAAGGAAATGTTAAACATGGCTGCACTTATTTCATAAGCAAACGGAGAGGCTGCTGTTCAGACAGCTCATACAGGATCCGTCTGATCTGAATTTTACTAACTTTTGTACACGCGTGAAAATGTACATATATGGGGTCGTTGGAGTGAAGGCTAACTCTGTTAGTATTTTGTTTGGGTGATAAGTGTGCGTGTGTGTGCGTACGTTTTCGTGTGCGAGTGTGTATAAATATATGTAATGTAATTTGGTGTTGTTAATATATTTGTATTTACATGTAGCATTTGTCCTTAAATTTCAGCCTTTCACCTAAAGCAAGCAATTTATCTTATTAAGTCGTATATAGTACCTTTTCAATCATTCACTTGCATGAGTTTCAAAACAACTGCAAACAAGCGGAGTATATCCAGATAAGACAGCTTATGAAATGGTCTGTCTGATCAGGGTCTGCTCTGGTTGCTTGTGGAATAATTAGATCTGATGATTCTACAGTTTCTGCCATAGTCAAATGTTCATATCATATTTACTCTAATTATTCCGTTACCAAGTTTATCCTCCCCATCCATTTAGTTCAGCTTTGCACTATATACAGAAAACACCCTCTAAACCGGAAATCTAGTAGAGAAGAATTTTGGATACTTTTAGGCAGGTGGCTGCTAAATGCAGGATGAAAGACACGTAGACAGCTCCTAGTGGAGCTTTCTACGTGAATCGCCCTGCATTAAGCTGCCACCTGATATTAAGACTGATAGTTATACTAAAATGAACGTCCGATTTAGAGGGTTTTACTGTAATAGCAAGTGGTGAGGACATTGTTCACTCTTTTACCGGAGCCGTTTGTTTTGGGTCTTCACCACTTGCCTATGCTTGTCTGAAAATTTAGGGTAATATGAAATTATGCCATGATAAAATATCCATAAAGTTACATGGCTATTCTTTAAGTAAAGGGTAAAAATAAGAAATAAATTAGGCTGATTGAATATATAATTTGTAAGAATATGATTTAACCCTTTGAATGCAGAAAACGGGTTTATTGGCATTTGCTCTATGTAGAACCCTCAGCATAACTGATGGTTTCTCAGACATACACATAAGCATCACAAGAGTATGTCAGATTAGTTTTCTTAAGGGAAATGATTTTGTAGAGATGCATGGTGCAGTTTAAAACCCAAAATCAAATCAAGGTCAATGTGACGAGCTGATGGCTTTTAAAATTGTGAAGTAATGGTCTATGTAAAAAACAAATACATGGATATGCCGGGGAGCGAACCTGGGTGTTTTCACATGCAAATTGAACGATCTACCACTGAGCCACATCCCCGTATAATAATTAGGCAGATGACCCGTTATCTGTTTTTAATATGCATGTAGCCTGTTGACAGATGAAGATTAAACACACGCACACATGTCAGACAATGTGACTTTATTAATCCAGATCTTTTTATCGAGATCCACACAGTCTTGTCAAACTGATCAACCCTTAGCCTGCTATAAAAATGAGGTCTGCTTATGCTCCGATTTGTTGCCGTTGTTACTTTTGATATACTGTTATACTGAGCGTCAAACAGGCAGGATCCTAATGAGACGTCGGCCCGAGTTACTCGGCGTCTCATCAGGATCCAAGGTGTTTGCAAATGTCAGTTAGGTCGCGCTTAGCAGGCTAAGGGTAAATACTCTAGCTAAAGGTTAAAGACGATGTATGAAGAAAACCATGAAACGGAAGAATGGCGAACACAACAAAACACACACACATGCACGCACGCACACACATAAACACAAAAGAAGACGCACACAATGACACACACACATAGACAGACACATACAGACTCATAGACCAGTCAGACCGAATGACCGACACTATCGACCAAAAGACAGACAGACAGACATACTGACTGACAGCATGACTGACTGACAGACTGGAGGATGGACAGACAGACATACCGACCGATCGGCAGTAGGGGAAGTTGTGAGTGTCATATATGTTCAGTGCATACGATCAACTCCAATACATCTAGCAAACAAAACAATGGCAGAAGAAAGAAAGAGGCGTAAAAGCGAAACGACATTGGTATACAGCCCTTTGTAAAGTCCATGTCTGAAAGTGTTAACAAACATTTTATAGGCTTTCTGACCTACTAAATTATCAGTCTTAATATTCGCTTAATATTATGCTCTTTCCATATATGAAGTTTCAATCAACTGGCATCAGGCATATTGAAGTTATTGTCCGGACAAAAAATTATATTTTTTACAAAGGGCAATAACTCCAATATTAGTGAAGCCAGAGTTATGGACCTTGTGCATGACACTTCCTCTCGTCATGATCTTTCCATATATGAAGTTTCAATCCAATGGCATGAGCCATATAGGAGTTATCGTCCGGACAAAAAAGTGTGATTTTTTTTTACAAAGGGCAATAACTCCAATATTAGTGAAGCCAGAGTTATGGACCTTGTGCATGACACTTCCTCTCATTATGCTCTTTCCATATATGAAGTTTCAATCAACTGGCATCAGGCATATTGAAGTTATCGTCCGGACAAAAAGTGTGACAGACAGACGGACAGACAGACAGACAGACAGACGGACAGACGGACAGACAGACAACTCTCACGAAAACAATATGTCTCCCCCATATAAATATGGGGGGAGACATAATAACTCAAACTGAAGGAGTTCACTACACCAACTAGTGGTGTAACAATAGGTCGATCTATCGACTTATCGCGATAGTTAAGCTCCTAATAGTAATAGTTCGGTAGTAATTCTAACAATCGAGAACTATCCCCGATAGTGAATTCAACAATCGGTAGTTCGATAGTTTTCTTTCATGACTTGGTCACTAAACAGCAAACATGACAATTTCAACAAACTTTGTAATTTGTGTATTAGAAACACTTGTGTAGACGCTTTCTAGTTTCCACTGTGTCAGCATTATAACCGAACCTCGGTATACTTCAGAATCAACTGGTAAAATCTCGGTGTTTTTGAATAAAGCTCAAAGTTGGTTGACTTGTGTAATAAATAATTCGTCAATGAAATGTTGTAGGTTTTTATGTCTCTTTAGGGTCTTTCATGTTTTTAAGGTCTCCTGTTTAGTGTTCGGATCGATTTTTGATATATTTGTATAACCCGAGATTCGGAAATGAACCCGATTGTTCCTACTACAGTACAGTATTGGTTTTGTGGAAAATGGCGGACAAATATGAAATTGTGCCAAACAAATCTGGCAAAGCACCTGTATGGAATCACTTCGGATGTTTTAAATCAAAGGCCTGAATGGCCATAATGGCGTTCGGGTTAGATATGGATGTTAAGTGTAAGGGGAGAACTTGCTGTACACGTTAATAACAATGCCCGACGTCCTGGAATTGATAAAAATATTAATTAACAACACGTGTTTGTGAAACACTATGCCACTGATTGTCACCAATATAAATTTGACCCGTAATTTAATTTGACATTTAACTGTTATATGACCTTGATTTTAATAAGCCCCCCCCCCCCCCCCCCCCCCCCCCCCCCCCCCCGAAAAAAAATAATAGTTCACATCCGTAAGTTGCGCAGGCACGCCAGGTTTGAAGTAAGCATGTGCAATGGCTACACAATTATTGCCAACATTAAAGTTTGAACCAAGCCAACAAACCAACAAACAGGGCAAAATCACCCCCTCCTCATTGACTGGGGGCATACAAATATGACGGACTGAAACCAAAGGGGCCATCTGATGGTCTGCTGTTTATATATAGACATGCTTCTAGTTTCCACTATGGCCAAAAGAAGTATCTTATTTAGCATGTTGTCTCCTGGTTTCGACACTCTAAGCGTCTATTTTCGCGCATGCGCACTACGATTAACAAGAGCTCGTTTCATTGAATACACATAACGAAAGATGAACTCTAACTAGAGATCGTAGAACTAACAAAACAACAGAACCAATAAAAGTGGGTACTTGTATCATGTATGTGCAGTCATCAAAATCTCCCAAAAGCTTTATCCTCAGTTCGTTACTCACATTGGCTGTTTAAGGTCAAGGCCGTGTGTTGAATTTTGTTTTTATTCTACAGTTCAGTTCAGTAACTCTGTTCCATATTCAGTATGTTGGTGCGTTTTGTTTCTCTCGTACTTCGTGATAAAATGGTATAACTAGCCTCTGGGTAGTTATCTTATAAAGATGGCGGTAGAAATACAACGATAGTAAATGCTAATTTGCTTTTAATTTTGATACACCGTCTACAAAAATATTTGGAATGTAAAAAGTGAACTGGACTGTAAATAATTCATTTCCTCAAATATATTGGATGAAACCGGATGTTTTCTATTTCGGCGCGTGCTGATAATCAAATGAAGTGTGACGTATCGAAACCATGCACAGATTTCTTTGACCTTGTCCTTTATGAAACTTCCTATTTTGTAATTTGAGTACGGGTCAAACGGAAATGACCGAAACGACGCAAAAGACAGTTTGATTGGCTGAAAATGTACGTCTATATGCTAATCAGTTACGAATGTGTATAAAAAATGCAATCGGAAACCTCGGCGATATTCCTTCTACTTTAGAACACCAAGCTGTTGCGAAAACTACGGTAAAAATATTCGTTCGCGTCTTCTTTGGATTTTATTAAAAAATTAGTTTATCTTTGTGTATATTAGTATTAATTATCTTACTTAGCGCAACATTATTAAATACACGAAGAGTAAACAAATACATGAACATTTTACAACAAAACTAGTGCAGAATTGATTGTTTTTGTCTTGCGCATGTTCACTAGACAAGTGAACTCGTTGCCGTAAAGAGACCGACTGCTATATGGCGTTTCCGAACGCCATAAAAAGGGGAAGAAGTTGATAAGCGTAAGGTTGTATGCAAACACTGAAAAATTACACTGAAATACAGTGTGGCAATACATCAAATCTCCTAGATCACATGAAGAGAAAACATCCGTCAAATGTGATTACTACAACCTTTTTTGGCCACAGCTGTTAACACTTTAACTATACAAGAGCTGTCCACAGACAGCGCGCTCCACTTTCTTTAGTGCTGGATAGTGTAGTGGAAGTCTAAGTCAGAAAGGGGAGATAACTATAGCAAAATTAATTTTAGGGTTACCTGCCCTTGTGAAATGGGTCCCCCTTGTAATAGTTAACATGTATACCAAAGTTGAACCAAATATCTTGGACAGACCTGAACATAAAACTTAATCAACAATGAAAAATCTAAGTCAACAAGATGTGTTTGTGAAACACTATGCCCCCTCATATATTTGACCTCTGACCTTGACCTTGACATGTCACCCCTCAAAATGTGCAGCCTCATGAGATACACAAGCATGCCAAATATCAAGTCTCTATCTCTACTGGTCCAAAAGTTATGGCCAATGTTAAAGTCTGCGATTTGACCCATATATTTGACCTCTGACCTTGAAGGATGACCTTGACCTTGACACGTCACCCCTCAAAATGTGCGGCTTCATGAGATACATATGTATGCCAAATATCAAGTCTCTATCTATACTGGCTCAAAAGTTATGACCAATGTTAAAGTTGCTGACAAACAAACAGACAAACAGACAGACAGACAGACAGGGCAAAAACAATATGCCCCCCGACTATCGTCTATGGGGGCATAAAAAAGGGGCATAACTATGGCAAAATTAATTTTAGGGTTACCTACACTTGTGAAATGGGTTCCCCTTGTGATAGTAAACATACATACTAAATATGAACCAAATATCTTTGATGGTTTCTGAGAAAAGTGACCTTAACAAAAAGGTTAACCAACGCCGACATCGACGCCGACAAGAGGGTCATGACAATAGCTCCACTTTTTGAAAAAGTGGAGCTAATAATAAAACATATATCTATGCATATTATTTTCCCAAATTAGCAGTAAAGCTCTTTTTTTTTTAATTTTCCCTTCAGAACATATCTGTTTATCAGTTTTACTGTCAAACAGGGTAGGCCGAAATCAGAGCTCATCCTACAAAGCCTCTCTAATTTTAGTAATTTGAGACTACCCTGTTTGCAAAGATATGAAAAATATGGTTTCTATCAGTTAAATTAAAGGCATATGTATTTGTGTTGCTTTGTAAGTTTGTATACTGTTTCATAGTTTAAATACAGACAAGAAGGCTTAAGTGTTGATCTAGATATTTAGATTCATTACCCTTCAATTATAAGTTTGAGAAAAAAAACTATCATGATAGTATTGCAATAGTTTCTTTACTATCGCAATAGTATCCTGATAGTATTTTGACTATCGCAATACTATTGTGATAGTCATTTTGGCCTCAATAGTCACCCCTAACACCAACTACCCATATTTCATGCAAAAATGACAAAAAAATAGTCAATGTTCAAGGGGAGATAATTCTGCAATGCCCAGGGTAAACATGAAGATTTCGTGTTGCACGTCTACCGTTCGTGGTTATTATGTATACCAAATATAAATTGTTTTGAGTTTGCGACACCTACTGTAACTACCCATGTTCAAATGCGGACAGACCAACCAACCACCGACCCAAGTGATTCAAGTATACCCCCCCCTCAAACAAGTTTGCGGACCAAGAAATACATCTGCTATAAAAGTACATTATACTATTTAAAAATACATCTAACTAGATCTGCATTTAAAGTATACAATACAATCAGAAACATAACATGTTTTTAAGTGAAAATTTGAAATTTCTCAATTTACAACATTCCTGAGTGCAGAAGGCAAATTTAGGAAAACCCGGTTGAATCAATCAAGGATATTACCAGTAGAAAAACTTGCCAAGAAACAAGAGTGTTCGGAGGAACACATGTGTCACCTGCTCGCAGCTGACACAAAAACTTATTGTTAATATGAAAAAGGGGAATAACTCAAAAAAATAGATGCTAGAGTTGTGGCCCTTGTGCATGACACTTCCTCTCATCATGCTTGTTCCATGTGTGAAATTTGAAAGCTCTATAATGATTAGTTTAGAAATGACAGCCAAAAAAAGAAAGTGTGACAGACAGACAGACGGACAGACAACTGAAAAGTGATCCCTAAGTGACACACTGCCTCTCGGCAGGTGACACAAAAATCAACCATTTGACGCTTTACTTTATATATATCCATGTAAGAAATAATGACATTATCAATACAAACTGTAGAATCAGATCTATATCATTTCATAAGCAGACAGAGTAGACCCTGATCAGACAGCTTCTACATGAGCTGTCTGATCTTGGTCTACACTGTTTGCAAAGCAGATGAAAGGGCATGCATATGGGACAAACAGTTAAGGTGTCCCTGGAACGTTATTATCATAATAATAAAAAGTATATGCATTTTAATTTTGAACTGCAGTCAAATACCTTCTGACTCCACTCCTCTGCCTTCCTCATCCCTCGTTTGTCTGTATCCAGGTTGAATGGCTGCTTCACTGTCAACGGTTTGACCCTCTTAGGAGGAAGATGGGTTTCCATACCAGGCAATGGGTTTGCATGAAATTCTCTTTGCTGAAAATATTGTAGATTCAATCATGACACAGCATGGTTTATCAGTTCTACATAATTTTTTATTTATTTAAAGTGACAGTCTCTAAAACAGGATTTTTCTGAGTAAAATCCATTTACTTTATAGAAATACATGCTGTGAAATATGCCTTTGGTTATTATTTCTTACCTCGTGACCAGAATTGAAAAGTCCCGTACGGCTAGCACGCATAGCCGTATGCTATTTAACCTATGCCCCGCACAGGCTAGCCCCGCATGCTATAAAAACATAACAATGCGGAGTGGGCGGAGGGAATCCCTTTCACAGCAGGTAACTAAAATGGATTTTACTCAAAAAAATCTTGTTTAAGTAGAAAAATATGTTACCTGCTGTGAAATCTGCTGACTGTCGCAAAGGTGGTAAGGTTAAGCAGCTCACCAAAACTATGACAAGGCTCCGCTGTAGAGCAGTGATCTCAGAAGATTTTGTCAAACATTTTTCTGAGCAATACTTTAACCCTTTCCCTCATATAAACTTGTTTTCACGCATTTGCAAACAGAGTAGACCCAGATCAGATGGCTCCTAGAGGAGCCATCTGATCAGAGTCTGCTCTGTTTGCTAATAGAATTTTATAGATCTGTTTCTTTGCTTTCTAAAATGTCTACAATGCTCCACCTTCCATATTTCTTTATAACCATTTTGTTAATGAATATTCAGTAGGTATTGAAAGCTGGCCTAAATACAGAACAGAGAAAGGATTAAAAAGGGTCGCACTGACAGCCATTATAAAACTATAATAACAAGAGCTGTCACAGGACAGCGTGCTCGACTATTCTCAGAATTGTTAGTGTAAAAATACTTGATAGTTTACTAAAATCGTGTCCAATGAGACTAAGTAATCAAAGTCTCAGTAAAATAGCTTTGATAGTATTCAGGATGTAGGATCTTTTTCATGAAAGAGAAAAAACTTAAACAAAAAGGCCAATAATTTCTGTTAAAATGCTTGACATAGTAATGTACTATTGCCTACAGATGAAGCATTGTGATGGTGAACAAGTTTCAAAGCTTTATCTCAAAGGGTTATGTAAATCAGTGGACTTTACCAAAAACCTTAACCAAAATTTATAATGAAGAAAATATTCCAAAATAGGGAATTAATATAATACATAAATACTTGAACTGCTCTGATCTAATATTTCGACCACTAAGGGCCTTTTTCAAAGATTATCATGTCAAAATACACATCACATTTTTGTTACATGCATTCAGCCATAAAATCAAAGAGAATAATGTTGATCCAGCGTCATGGTGACATTGGGTTGTTTTTTAAAATGTCATGACGTCATCAAAATGACGTCATCAAATGACGTCATGGGTGCAACGACATTCAAAAACTAACAGGATTGTTAGACCAAGCAATACAGTCTGTTCACAGGGTTGTGCTACTTGCAGTATTCTTGAAATGTCAAGTATAAGTGCCACAAATAGGCAATCAGTTTAGTGTCTACCAATATTAACTGTAGAGAAAGAAATGTAGTATATGCAATTAAATGCAGTAAATGCGATATAATGGTGTATGTCGGTGAAACTGAGAGAGAAATTCGAGAGAGAATGAAAGAACATTTGAGTAATGTGAGGCATGAGAGAGAGAAGCCAATAAACAGACATTATGGAATCGGTGGTCATAGCAGTGATGATGTGAGATTTGTAGTTTTGAAACGGATGTTCCATGCATGTAGAACTGAAAGACAGATCCATGAAACTGATTGGATATGGAGGCTGAGAACGTACACACCATTGGGCTGTAACATCAAAGAGGATAATGCGCTAATGCATGCATGACGTCGTTGCAACCCATGATGATGCAACTGTGATGGCAACTGCACCGAGGACGGTGCAGAAGGCAGAGGCTTAGAAGCAGGAGTAAATTTCTTCTTACTAGATTTAGTCTGAGAAGACAAAGCATTGTCTGTGTCTGACAGAGTGGCAGTGGCAGAATGCCAAGCCGCCAACTCCCAAGTCTCTGGAGTCCAGAGGGACGAGACCGGACAGAGCCGAGACGCGGAACACCCCCAGCATACAGTGTGTGTATCCCACCTTGCTGCAAAGTGTTCGCAGATGCTTGGCTTTTGACAGGCTGTTTTATTGTAGGACAAAAAACAAGCAAAGACAGACAAACGTGAAAAGTAATCCAATCAATCGACATCATCAGCATTATATATCCATTATACAGGTTTAGGTTTATGATAATGTTTTAAAACAAAGTTGCATCGACTGTGAAGAAATAAGCTTCTTGTCGTCGTCAAACAATGCTCTTAGGAAATGAGTCACAAAATGCTCTCGGTTCTTTCGAGCATCACGATAATCTGAGGTTTTTGTTGATTCCCAGCGGTTCTTGAAATATCTCCAATATACTGTATATACAAAAGATTTATACAATTTTTACACATTGGTCCCTTTACGAATATTCTTAATAGTCAAGATTTTATTATATAAAGTTTTCAAGGGAATTTTTTGCCCTAACAAAATATATGATCATAAGTTATAGTCAGAAATTTGCTTCATCTTTGCAATGCTGGCAAGATCCTATATTTATTAACAAAGATGAGTCCATGCCAACGTGGAATGGTTACCAAAAGTTTACTACTGTACACACAGACGCAGAAAAAAAGGTTGTGTACCAGTCTACACATGCTTTAAAATACGAAAAGGACGCTAAAGTAATCGTGTGACATCTTATACACGTTAGATATATGATATCCATATAATTCCATAACAAACAGTAGAACCTGACAGCTCCTGCAAAGGCGTGTAAAAGCATTTATATGAGGAAAAGGGTAAAGAAGGTTGCTGGACCCATTCCCTCCTAGACTATTTTTAGACCTAACCTCTTTGAATAAATCTACCAAAAAGGAGCATTTACTAGAGGAAAGGAAAAACTTAGAATTGTGTAGTTTTGTTAATGCAGAATGAAAATAATACAGAATGCTCCAAAGTTACTTTTCTTCAGTTTTAAGCTATAACAAGTTGAAGTGTATATATAAAACCAAGCTAAAACTTCCTTTCAGTGGTTGTTGTAGAGTGATTTTACTGTATTTTCTGAAAGAATGTAGAAACACTTTTTCAACCCATTGATGTGGGAAACATGTGAACTGGCATTTGCAGTATAGATCCTGGAACAGTCTGATCAGGGTCTGGCCTGTTTGTCATTACAATCATCCAGTAATATTTTGTCTTTCATACTGAATAAACTTTGTTACACACTGATGGGTCACACTGATGGGACACACTGATGGGTCACTCTATTGAATATTCAGCATTAAAAGGCAAGTATGGACTTACTCTGATTTGTTCAATATGCCTCATCTTTTCTTCTGCCTTCCTTTTGTCTCTTTTTTCAAAACCAAATGGCATGGGCTGTGTTGTTTTATGCTGAAGCTGGGGTTGGAAAGGGATGCCATAGTGAGGTGTCCGCGACCTTAACACAGTCTTCTCCTCCTGCTATGGTAAAACAAATGTCATAATCATCCAGCAAGTAGAGATTAACCCATTTATTCAAATGTGTACGAGGGACGGACGGCATTTTAAAATACGGCTACGCATTGGTTGGGTTCTAAAAATAACAAGTGCAGCGTGCGGCCCCAACGCTCATCAGATTTGGTGCTTGTCCAGCTAAATTTAACAAGAGTACCGCATACGGTACATAATACGCCCACTTGCAAACTTTCTCTGATTCAACATGCCTTATAAGTGTTGACATTTTCTAATCTGTGCTTCAGATCTTGATTTCCATATTAAGTTGATACTATTCTTTAAAAAAATGAAGTGAATATCTTATTAAACAAGAGGGTCGTCACGGGTGACAAATGCCCCCAAAGTGTTTGACACCGAAATGCATTTTGGTGGAAAAACAATACAATGTAATGCAGGTGTAACATGAAATTTTGATGCTGTTAAAAATGACACAGGAGTCAGTTCTTAACATTAGAAACAGAACCTTTGACGATTATGATAGCTAAGAAAAGAGCCAAGCGTCAAAACTTAGTTAAAAAGGACCCTAAGTCATTCTCAACGTTAAAAAGGACCCTGGGTTGATTGTCAACGTTTAAGGTATAGGAGATATGCTCTGGACAAGCTTTTTGTATCTGGTAAGATATAGGAGATATGCTCCGGACTGTAAAATTGAGGTCAAAGGTCAAGGTCAAGGTCAGTGATCTGAAAATGGTACATGACTCTCCCCCATCCCAAGATGAACTCACAAACCAAATTTGGATTCCGTAGCTGGTAAGGTATAGGAGAAATGCTCCAGACAAGCTTTGTGTAAAATGTAGGTCAAAGGTCAAGGTCACAGTGACCTGAAAATGGTACACGACACTCCGCCATCTGAAGGTGATCTCACAAACCAAATTTGGAATCCGTATCTGGTAAGGTATAGGAGATATGCTCTGGACAAACTTTTTGTAAAATCGGTCAAGGTCAAGGTTAAGGTCATAGTGACCTGGAAATGGTACATGACATTCCGCCATCCCAAGATGAACTCACACACCAAATTTGGAATCTGTAGCTGGTAAGGTAAAGGAGATATGCTCCGGACAAGCTTTTTGTAAAATCGGTCAAAGGTCATGGTCAAGGTCACAGTGATCTGAAAATGGTATGCGACACTCCTCCATCCAAAGATGAACTCACACACCAAATTTGGAATCCTTAGCTGGTAAGGAATAGGAGATATACTCCGGACAAGCTTTTTGTAGCTGGTAAGGTATAAGCTTTTTTTAAAATCGAGGTCAAAGGTCAAGGTCAAGGTCACAGTGACCTGGAAATGGTACGCGACACTCCGCCATCCCAAGATGAACTCACACACCAAATTTGGAATCTGTAGCTGGTAAGGTAAAGGAGATATGCTCCGGACAAGCTTTTTGTAAAATCGGTCAAAGGTCATGGTCAAGGTCACAGTGATCTGAAAATGGTACGCGACACTCCTCCATCCCAAGATGAACTAACACACCAAATTTGGAATCCTTAGCTGGTAAGGTATAGGAGATATACTCCGGACAAGCTTTTTGTAGCTGGTAAGGCATAAGCTTTTTTTAAAATCGAGGTCAAAGGTCAAGGTCAAGGTCACAGTGACCTGGAAATGGTACGCGACACTCCGCCATCCTAAGATGAACTCACACACCAAATTTGGAATCTGTAGCTGGTAAGGTAAAGGAGATATGCTCCGGACAAGCTTTTTGTAAAATCAAGGTCAAAGGTCAAGGTCAAGGTCACAGTGACATGAAAATGATACGCGACACTCCCCCATCCCAATATGAACTCACACACCAAATTTGGTATCCGTAGCTGATGTGACAAAGGAAATATACTCCGGACAAAAGGTACACACACCCACACACCCACCCACCCACCCACACACACACCCACCCACCCACACACCCACACACACACACACCCACACACGCACGGTGCGATCACTATATGCCGCCAAAGCCTAGCTTTGGGGGCATAATAAAAAAGTTACAGCTTGATGCATTAAACATGTGTATGAAGTTTCATTAATATCTGTCTAACAGTTTTGCCAGAAAACAGCGGACAAACTAATTGCATATATTTGCAATTTTTTTTAAGTAAAAGGGCAATAACTCCGAAACGAAAAATCAAATAAACCTCAAAATCGACTCAGCATCAGATATTGATGCATTAAACATTTTTGTGAAGTTTCATTAATATCTCTCAAATAGTTTTCCCAGAAAACAGCGGACAATCTATTTGCATTATTTTTTAAGGACAAGGGCCATAACTCTGAAACAAAAAATCAAATGATCCTCAGAATCCATTCAGTTTCAGATCTTGATGCATTAAATATTTGTGTGAAGTTTCATTAATATCTGTCAAATAGTTTTCCCAGAAAACAGCGGACAAACTATTTGCATATTTTTTAAGGACAAGGGCCATAACTCTGAAATGAAAAATCAAATGAACCTCAGAATCAACTCAGCTTCAGATCTTGATGCATTAAACATTTGTGTGAAGTTTCATTAATATGTCAAATAGTTTTCCCAGAAAACAACGGACAAACTATTTGCATTATTTTTTAAGTAAAAGGGCCATAACTCTGAAACGACAGTTCAAATGAACCTCAGAATCGACTCGGCTTCAGATCTTGATGCATTACACATTTGTGTGAAGTTTCATTAATATCTCTCAAATAGTTTTCCCAGAAAACAGCGGACAAACTATTTGCATATTTTTTAAGGACAAGGGCCATAACTCTGAAATGAAAAAGCAAATGAACCTCAGAATCAACTCAGCTTCAGATCTTGATGCATTAAACATTTGTGTGAAGTTTCATTAATATCTCTCAAATAGTTTTCCCAGAAAACAGCGGACAAACTATTTGCATATTTTTTAAGGACAAGGGCCATAACTCTGAAATGAAAAAGCAAATGAACCTCAGAATCAACTCAGCTTCAGATCTTAATGCATTAAACATTTGTGTGAAGTTTCATTAATATCTCTCAAATAGTTTTCCCAGAAAACAGCGGACAAACAAAATGTTGACGGACGGACGAACGAACGAACGAACGGACGGACGGACGGGGCCACGACAATATACGACCACCTTTATTAGGTGGGCGTATAAAAAAAACAAAAAACTATAAAGGGTCATAACTCCAAAATTTTGAAATCAAGAGTTATGGTTCTTATGTAGGGGCCTTCCCCTCATTGAGATCTACTAACCTATCAAGTTTCATGTTGATACCTCTTATACTTTTCAAGTAATGAGCTACATTAAAGATTTTGCACACCGCCGACGCACAAGACCCAGTGATCACAATAGCTCAACTTATCTTCAAAACAGAAGAGCCAACAAGAGCCACGTGCGGCACCAACCCTCGTCTGATTTGGTGCATCTCCAGCTAAATTAAAAAAAAATAAAGGGCCATAACTCCAAAATTTTGAAAAGAGTTATGATTCTTACGTAGTGGCCATCCCCTCAATGAGATCTACTAACCTATTAAGTTTCATGTTGATACCTCTTATACTTTTTGAGAAATGAGCTACATTAAAGTTTTTGCACGCCGACAACGAGGACAATGCCGATAATGACCAAGTGATCACAATAGCTCGACTTCTCTTTGAAACAGACGAGCTAAAAATGGTGGTGGCGAGTGATAAATATCACAAATAATTTCCTTGGTAGGCTGTCAAAATACAAAAAAAAAGAGGAAAGACGACAGGTCCTCCGCTTTGCAAACTTAGCCGAGAAATACAGACCATTTTAGATCTCTAGTCAAGTATCGCCGTTTCTTCTGTTTGTGTGCAAAGCATGTCAGTAGTTTACACCATAATGATATTATCTGGGGAATTCAATTAAAAAGGTTTTTAATTGAGCCTTGTATAAATTAAGTATTAATCTTTACAGCGAAAGAATCTGAAATATTATGGACGGTCCTTAAAATTTTAAATTCGCATCTATGGGTGGTTGTGATCACTAGAAAATACATTCTATGGGTGGTTGTGATAATGAGAAAAATGTTTCTATCGGTGGGTGACCGAATTTGAAAATGCCTTCGCCCACCACATATATTTTGCTGGAATACCCCTTAGACGTAAACATGATGTAGTAAGCTCTTCACACATATTAAAGTGTTTTTATGTCATAAATTGATTTTTTGGATTATTTATATATTCTAGCTTTAGCAATTCTTTGATAATTTTTACATCGTAATTTTGTAGCATTTTATTCCATTTGGATTTAGAGATGTATTTAATCTGCATTTATAAACATGCACTATGCATAAACCTTAACACAATTGTGACCTTCATGGTAGCTTTAGATTAGGAATCTTTCACAAAGTCACTCAATATATCAATTCAACATCCTTATTTAACATGTACATAGCCTATATAGATTTAAAATATATATGAGAGTTAGCCCAAAATTGGTTAAATAACAATCAAATGTGTTGATTTCACCAAACGGGGCCAACACTTGCAACTCTATTACAAGATCAATTAATTCCAGTTGTTTTTGTGCACATAAATATCCCACCATGATAACTATATGACATAAGCACAACAATGTAAAAAAAATTCATACAAGAACAGTGTTAATTTTAGAAATGAAAGTAATGAGTCCTTGGGACTCATATCTTTCAAAACTACGAGTCCCACTGAAAATCTATGAGTCCCCGTTCATTTCCTTGTAAAAACAACACAAAACTAGAGGTTTTTGTCAAAAAAACGGATGTCTCCCCTCTAATAAAAACAATATGTAAAGGGAAATCACTAAAAATGTTATGGTCTTGATGAATGATACTTCCCCTCATTATGCGTTTTCCACACTACATTTTTCAAGAAGAAAATGATAACAGCTAATAACTCCAAAAATACTGATACCAGATTTATGGCCCTTGTGCATGACACTTACTTTCATCATGCTCTTTCCAAAAATAAAATGTCATTCCAATAGCATCAGTCGAACAGGAGTTATTGATCGGCCAAAAAATGTAACAAAGGGCAATAACTCCAAAAGTATTGAAGCCAGAATTATGGCCCTTGTTCATGACACTTTCTCTCATCATGCTCTTTCCATGTATGAAGTTTCAATACGATGGCAAGAGCCATGTAGGAGTTATCGTCCGGACAAGAAAGAATTAAACAAATGTACAAGGGGCAATAACTCTAAATTTATTGAAGCTCGAGTTAAGGATCTTATGCATGACACTTTCTCTTATTATGATCGTTCCATGTATGAAGTTTCACTCCAATGGCATGTGTCACATAGGAGTAATCATCTGGACAAAAAATTGTGATTGTTTTTACAAAGGGCAATAACTCCAATATTAGTGAAGCCAGAGTTATGGACCTTGTGCATGACACTTCCTCTCGTTATGATCTTTCCATATATGAAGTTTCAATCCAATGGCATGAGCCATATAGAAGTTATCGTCCGGACAAAAAAGTGTGATTTTTTTACAAAGGGCAATAACTCCTATATTAGTGAAGCCAGAGTTATGTACCTTCTGCATGACACTTCCTCTCGTTATGATCTTTCCATATATGAAGTTTCAATCCAATGGCATCAGGCATATTGAAGTTATTGTCCGGACAAAAAATTATGATATTTTTTACAAAGGGCAATAACTCCAATATTAGTGAAGCCAGAGTTATGGACCTTGTGCATGACACTTCCTCTCATTATGCTCTTTCCATATATGAAGTTTCAATCAACTGGCATCAGGCATATTGAAGTTATTGTCCGGACAAAAAATTATGATATTTTTTACAAAGGGCAATAACTCCAATATCAGTGAAGCCAGAGTTATGGACCTTGTGCATGACACTTCCTCTCGTCATGATCTTTCCATATATGAAGTTTCAAT
>CAUYWK010000094.1:12500-105766 GCA_963576725.1 Azorinus chamasolen | reverse complement strand
CCCTCAAATGAACTTTTATACAAAATTTCAGCATCCTAGTACAAATATTAAGCTTTAAAACAACCCGTCCAAAAACCTTAACCTTGGCCACGTCCACGCCCACGCTCACGCTCACGCTCACGCCGGGGTATAGCATAAGCTCTACTGTTCTACGAACGGGCGAGGTAAAAATTAAAAAAATCCGCGAGCACCCCTGCTCTATATAATAAGTAAAAAGGCATTAAATCCCGGCCGAAATCTGCTCAAAAACCGATGGGTTCATTCACTGTGATCGTCCTTAAAAGCTTATTTGAACTCCGATTTCCATAAACTGTGTCTTATTTATAAAAAAAATCATCACTCTTTATGAGCAGTCATCTATTTTTCTCAGAATATTAACACGCCTTTACAATGAGTCGCAAAAGTGACAATCAACCTCTCTAGGACACAGGTTGACTCTGATGTTCGAAATAGATAAACGCTATAATTCAAGTCGACACACCATGTAACTGGTCTATAAGTCATTGCCCCGGTCTGATAATATGAATGGATATCGTGTATTCACAATTTCTTCCAACAACATTTTCTAAAAATCTCTACAAGCTTGATATTGATATCGGCGAAAGTCACTACTTTCGGTTTGCAAGTCTTTACTTTCGGTTTAAAACCGAAAGTAGTGACTTTCGCCGATATTAATATCAAGCATGTAGAGATTTTTAGAAGATTATTATTTGAAAAAATGTGAATACACGATATCCATTCAAGCTATCAGACCGGGACAATGCCTTATAAAACCAAGCGACAATCATCACCGAGTTCTACAAGTAGGGCGCAGCCATCATCACCAGTTCTAATTTGTATCAACCCAGTTGAAATCCGATATCTCGAACTCAGATAACCCGAACTTCCGGATTAACCGACGTAAGAGTTCATTCCTTCCAAATTTTACAATACAGAATTGTTCTAAGATGTATACGTATATCTAGAAACTCATGTGACAGCCTTTTGCAGTCCGAAAGTAGTTCTAACAGTTCTTACATGAGCTTTCAGCATTACCGTAGACCTGCATTAAGCTTTGAACTTGAGAAATTGTCCAGATTAGAAATAAGATGCCTCATACTTCTGTTACTTCGTACCTATTAGTTTGGCCCCATGAAGTTCGAAATATTGAGGTTCATCTATATAAAACAAAACCATTCCAAGTATAAACATATTCAAAATACAAGCATAAAAACACACTCATCAAAAAGTCTGAATGTGTCACACCGATGTGGCGTCTTGTCCACATTTTATTCAGTTACAGACCTAGAAGCAGCATCAAAGGAAGGAAGCAGATTGGAATGAGTGAAAACTCAATCCTAGTACTTCTTCCTACCGAACCGACGTCACATGTGCAAGTCTTGCAAATTCCAGTTTCTCGTTTCATCCGTGTGCCTTCGACAGAACGCATTCCCATGTTCCTTGTAGAACACTTCCACGTGTTTACTGGAAATCCCGCGTTCTTCCAAGCGTTGTAGCAATTTACAAGGATTGTCTGTTCGACTGAATTCACACTTTGATCATCGCCATTTTGCCTGTAGTACTTTCCATCCAGATACGATTTATGTGGGTCATTGAATGTAAACGAGTGGAACCCTAGGGCTTGAGATCCCGCATTGTAGCAGTACCCGGATGCTACAATAAGAGCGTCATTACCCGGGCAACTTTTGTAAAAATAATAGTACGCACCGGCATGCAGTGTAGCGGGATTGCATGACGATCTGTATTGTCTTGCAGTGCTACCATTCACAAAATGAAATATACCAGTACTGGAGACAATCGTACTTCCTCTTCTCACATAGAGAACGAACGACGTTGCGCCAACAGACTCATCGACGACCTCACATCTAGCATGGGGCTGTAGGTATTGAACCTCGAAGTTGTTCCCAGAGCTCGATATTATGTAGCCGTTAGAGTTCCAGTTCAACTCTCGTTTGTTTAACAGCTTTAAAGTTTCGTTTCCCAAATGAATGGTTGACACATACCTCGGGAAAGATAAAACAAAAAGCAGCATAAACAGCAGTCCGGCCATGTTGAAACTCAACGTTTACATGAAAACGCTCTAAATGTACAAAATTCTCCGATATCCTGTGTTCTTAATTTAGAATTCTACGAATTCAAAAGTGCAACTGTCTTGTGCAATGTGTTGTTACCTTCAACCTAATTCGTAACCATAATACAAACAATTCATACTGAGACCTTGACATGCATAACATACGTACGTGTTATGCACATCATGGTGGTATTTTGTTGGATTATTCACGTTTATCATTTTATTCCGTCCGATTCTGTAAAGCATTGAAGAACCTATTGACTCAGCATCACACAGTTTGGATTCAAGATGTTTGCAAAGTTGGCGATAGTGGGGAAATGGTTTAATTTACATAGGTACGCTTGTATGAATGCGTATGTCCTTATGACATTGAGCTATACGGTAAAAACTCTCTAAACTGGAATCTTAGTAGAGAAGAAATTAGATGCTTTTAAGCAGGTTGCTCCTTAAAGCTTCTAGCTGAGCTTTATGCATGACTTTCACCCTGCATTAAATTGCCACCTGTCTCCAAGACCGTTATTTATACTAAACTGAACGTCCGGTTTAGAGGGTTTTACTTTACCCCTCTGTTGATATTTAATATTCTTATCGGAGTAACACATCAACGTTTTAATGACATGATCCATTCAACATTATTTAAAGCGTCTTGTTTGTTTGCCAATACGAGTTTGAATAAGAATGACAAAACGCCTCTACTTGAACATACCAATACCCAAAATACACTAAGATAATTAACTATATGCTGCACATGCATTTGTCATTAAGCCCGGATTGCGAAGGATTTCTCTACATGTGTACTATATTTTAACCTCGTGCAAATAAGGTTATCTTGTTATGGTTTTTGAAAAACCAGCACAAACATGTACACTTACCCTGATTAGCCTATACGTTACGTCGTATTCTAACAGACAAACTTGTATATTTAGATCGGATAAACTTAGGTTCGGTGAATAGTACAAAATCATATCATATGTTTATGTAACTAGACTGCAAATCGACCTGTATCGATCATCTGTGTCATCATTCACAAAATGAAATATACCAGTATTGTAGACAACCGTACTTCCTCTTCTAACATTGAGAACGAAAGACGTTGCGCCAACAGACTTATTGACGGCCTCACTGTCAATATGGGGCTTTAGATATCGAACCTCAACTTGCTCCCATAACTCGATATAATGTAGCCGTTAGCGTTCCAGTTCAGCTCTCGTTTAACTGCATTCAATTTATTCTGAAAGTGGGTGATCCTTCGAAAACAAATGTAGCAATGCCAAAAGGGAAAATAGCAGACTTGGTTTTATTGAGTCTGTTCATGAGTAGTTATTAAAGTGCAACACTAGCACCGGTCCCCTAGCACCGGCTTAAGCATTATTCAATTTTCAAAAGTTTTATCAAAACTAATGATCCCGAAGGACCAGAAAATATAACAACACTGAGGATGACTTTTTACGGGCGACTTTTTACAAACACTTAACACCTGCTGTTGTGAAATACATATATTCTGAAAGTGGGCGATCCTTCCAAAACAAAAGTAGCAATGCCAAAAGAGAAAATAGCAGACTCGGTTTTATGGAGTATGCTCATGAGTAGTAATTAAATGTTTCGTTTCCCAAATGAGTCGTTGACACAAACGTAAGGAAATATTTAACCAGAAGCAAAACAGCAGCCCAGCCATGGTGGATCTTAACGCGATTGTGAAAACGCCCTAACATTTGAACATATCTGTATTCTATATTTAGAATTCTATGAATTCGGATATAAAGTACAACTGTCTTCTATTTATAACCTTATATATTGACAGAGGACGATTATTGATTGTTTGAAAGTGCCTTTTTCCAGTCCATAAAGAAATTGACATACGTGCACAAGTCGACTGGCAAAGTAGCAAATAGTGATGTCCCTAATTAACCGAGTCCTTCATGAGTCGTTTAATCTGGATCTTCACTATTTGGCTAAGTTTGTCTGTTCGAATACTTCTGGCAATTTGGATAAATATGATTGTCTTATTACCAGGACAGTGGGAAGGTTGCCATTACATCCTGTTCTAGATCGAGTTAGGTCCCTTTGCTGGGTACATAGTCTACACTGTTTGCTTAACGTAATGATGTCAATGGTTTATACCAGCATGCATTTCGATTGCGGTGCCCCGTGAACATGACAAATGTACATGCTCCAAATTTACATTAGGTTAGTACTGGAATAAATACATGTATGTCAAACGAAAATGCACAATGCATGATGTAAAAAGTAAAACATTCTACTACTACTACTTCTACTACTACTTCTACTACTACTACTACTACTACTTCTACTACTTCTACTACTACTTCTACTACTACTACTACTACTACTACTACTACTACTGCTACTACTACTGCTACTACTACTACTACTTCTACTACTACTACTGCTACTACTACTACTGCTACTACTACTGCTACTACTACTACTACTGCTACTACTACTACTACTACTACTACTACTACTACTACTACTACTACTTCTGCTACTACTTCTACTACTACTTCTACTACTACTTCTACTACTACTTCTACTACTACTACTACTACTACTACTACTACTACTACTACTACTACTACTACTTCTAATGATAATAATAATAATAATAATAATAATAATAATAATAATAATAATATGCTACTACAACTGCTACTGTTAATACAGTAATACCTCTCTATAACGGCCACTAAATGACTTTAAGTATTTTGTGTTAAATGCAGGTGGCTGCTTAAAGCAAATTGAAAGTAAATTAGAACGTTCCTATAGGAGCGTTCTGTTTTAATTTCACACTGCTTTAAGCAGCCACCTGCCCTAGATACCAAATATTTAATGCAATATAGTGGCCATTATAGAGAGAATTTGCTGTACTACATAAAAACAAATAACCAAATGAATCGAACTATTCAGGGTTATAGTGTTGTTAACATGAATCTACTTCGTAACATAATCACAATGCAAACAATACACACTGAAACTGTAACATGTATAACATGTGTGTGTGTGTGTGTGTTAAAAATACATTGGTACGATTTTAATAGGGCATTCACGCTTATCAGTTTACTCCTTCCGATTCAATCAATCAATCAGAAGAACATATTAACCGAGTATCAAGCAGCTTGGATCCAAGCTGTTTGCAATTGGAACGAAGTTGGCGTTAGCAGGATAAGGGTTCAGATTACAAAGGCGCATGTCTATGAATGCATATGTCCATGAGTAATACAGTAAACACCCTCTAAACTGGAATATTAGTAGAGAAGAAATTAGATACTTTAATGCAGGTGGCTGCTTATTGCGGGAGCTTTCTGCATTACTTTCACAATTCATTAAATTACCACCTGCCCTCAAGACGGATATTTATACTACAAGTACAAATATGAGTCATGCAGGAAACACCACATGCGAAACAAACAGCCGCCCGAACAGCACCACAACAAGAAAAAACAAAACATGTTAGCTTGTTTGTTTGTGTTGATTTATGTCTGTTTCTGCTCACAATGGGCTAATTGGACGCCCCAGAGAGGGGGAGAGGATACACAGAAACCCGGGCGCAATGCCCTCAACAAATGTAATACTCAGGGAGCCAATAGTGCCTACCGTGCATCCCCTAGACTTTTTTCATGGGTACCTAAATGTTCAGAAAAGTGTCCTGAATCAGAATCGCGAATGTACTCAAAATTAAATTATTTTAGACTATGTGTATTTTAACCGTTTCCATGGCACCCCTCCCCCCCCCCCCCCCCCCCAGTTTTCTTAATGATGACCCATACCTATAAATTCGCCCATATCACAGTCAGCTTTTGTCCTAAAACTATAAAACTGGTACCAAATGGAAGATAAGACATTGTGCTTTTATTTCCGGGTTTTTTTTTAATTACCTTATTGCGGCATACTTTGGCGATAACTATAAATCATATAAACATATACCCGGTAGTTGATGTATGAATCTTAATGTTTGGCTCACTTTATGCAAATTACCTTATTCGCATCCTCATGAACATTACTTTGTGATAAGAAAACAAAGAGAAACAATATTGCAAATAACATGTTTGGCAGTATGCCGAGCACAACATTACACCATGTTCCAAATATAGCTTGCAATAATAAATGTACCATTTGGGGATGAATAAATGAATTTTATGTCTAAAACTGTTACCAAAATGACCATGCACTGCTTTCATGGTAACTGTTGAAAGCCACGTACTTATGAGACCCCAAACAATCTTCTATTATTGTTTTTAAATTTTAAGAAAACAAAGAGAAACAATATTGAAAATAACATGTTTGGCAGTATGCTGAGCAAAACATTACACTATTCTCCAAATATAGTTTGCAATGATCAATGTACCTTTTGGTGATAAATAAATGAATTTTAATTCTAAACCTGTCTAAAACATGTTAAAGGGCATGTATACATCTAGTAAAGGATTAATCCCACTCTCTGCTTTAAAACACCTTTTCAGAAAGCTTCTTTGAGTATGCCGACTCAACCGAAATAGATGAGGATATCTCACTTAACCCTTTACCAGCTGAATATTCATGTTAGAAATAATGACATCATGGATATTTATGATATAAAAATTGAAGGTCTGACTCTCAGAGCATACCTTAATTAGAGGCTAAAATGGAACAGTTTTTATTGGATCTTCTCAGGTAATACCCTGATAAGAGCTAGGTCAAGATGATAACATTGCAGTTGAATGTCTGTGGAGCATACCCTTATTATAGGCCACAATGTAATCGTATCTGTTGATTTACCGTCAGAGTTACATGTTGACAACCATTCTTCTCTAAAACAAGGGGAATGTTTGGGTCGGGAAATCGAGATCTCTTCCAAAGTATCAACTGGAAAATAACTCTTCAGATGTGCTGTATTCAGCAGGGGGTAATGTTCCCATATCAAAATTGCAAAGTGCATCTGTTGGCTTACCTTCACACTTCTCCTTAATCTAATAGGTGTGAAATCTAGGGTTGCCTTACATTGCACACGAAAATTCACGTAGAGTCTTGCATAAGATCTCCGGACACATCCCAAGAGTTGTCCAAGCCTGCTAATGTTTTTATAAACACTGGCTTCTTTTCAATCGTCTTAGTGGGTGTCAAATGTTCTCTGCCATTGAATGCACTAGTAGAATAACAGCCACAGTACA
Organism: Azorinus chamasolen; assembly: GCA_963576725.1. Taxonomy (NCBI): domain Eukaryota; kingdom Metazoa; phylum Mollusca; class Bivalvia; order Cardiida; family Solecurtidae; genus Azorinus; species Azorinus chamasolen. The sequence goes on along the minus strand of CAUYWK010000094.1, from coordinate 98,527 downwards.
AATGGAGACCCAGAAGTGCTGATCGGTAATCTTCTGTGTATGCCTGGGGAAACTTCTCGCATGTTTATTATTATTTGATGACTGCCTGAGTCAGTATCAAACAAGACAGTAACACCTTCAAACCTGTTAAGGTAATACAGAAGAATGAAGAATATATCACTGTCTGGAGTTCGAAGATGAACAGTTTTGTAGCCTTGTTCTTTTGCATACATGGTGTTAAGAACGATTCTTGTACCAGTTTCTTCCTGTGTTGAATTCAGGGCATCAAGACTCACTGTTGATATACCATAACCTGGCGAGAACAGGTAAGCCTCACCGTCATCGATGTGAAAAAACATTTCTGCCTTGCAGCTTCTTAGCGTAAGGAATCAAGGAATTGTAGCAATTATTAGTGGTTCACAAAGACCCAATATGCAGATTGATATAGGTGAGCTGATGAAGTACTCGCTGACACCAGTTCCCTTCGGTATTGTCACGGCTGATGATGGCTAAGCAAGACAGACAAATCAAAGGATCTTTAAACACATCACAGGCTTACCAGTTCTCGACAGATGATGGTATATCAAAAGTAGAAACAGTCTTAATATCCTGAATTCAACACAGGCTTTATGGGCTTTAAACTCACTGACACTTAAAAAACAATAACAGAAGTTTGTTTGGGGTCTCATAAGTACTTGGCTTTCAACAGTTACCATGGGAGCAGTGCATGGTCATTTTGGTAACAGTTTTAGATATAAAATTTATTTATTCATCACCAAATGGTACATTTATTATTGCAAGCTATATTTGGAGCATGGTGTAATGTTGTGCTCGGCATACTGCCAAACATGTTATTTGCAATATTGTTTCTAATATCTTTGTTTTCTTATCACTAATTAATATTCATGAGGATGCAAATAAGGTAATTTGCATAAAGTGATCCAAACATTAAGATTCATACATTCACTATCGGGTATATGTTTAATATCATTTATAATTATCGCCAAAGTAGGCCGCAATATCTCTGTATGTTGCAGGTATTTAAACACTCTGTAATATGAACAATGAGGTTAGAATGGTTGCCTAGGAAATAGATATATCACCGTCAGTGCTATATAATTTGTCCCAAATTTATTTATCTAACAATCTTGGTGATATTCAGTGATCATAGTAAACTTTAGCTAACCATTTTGCATTTTTTGTTTGCTTTATAAGAGAAAAACTTTAATATATCTTATTAAAGCATTTCCCCCATTCTGCATTCATCTTAAAAAATCACATATATCTCTTAATCCGAATTTCTAAATAATATTGCTCTCTGTTGTCTTCTTTTATCCTGCTTAAACATGTTTTACGCAGCCATTTTACGCTCGCGTAAAACCTCGCTTGTTTCTCCTGAACCACTCATGATGTCACCAGGACATATACTGGGAGTGGGAGATAAAATTCGGTGCGGTAAGAATTGGACAGGTTACTTCCCTTGGACCATATACATCTTAACTAAAGAAGCTCAGTATTATACAATGGCAGATCCATGCTAACAAAATGATCTTCTCCCATTCTCTCATATGCTGCTTTTAGATCCAACCTTTTTGCATAAATCTACCGAAAAGGACTATTTACTAGGAAAAGGGAAACATTTAGAATTGTGTAGTTCTAAAACCATTGTGATAAGTAGAGCATGCTCTATTTATTAGTTATTACAGTACATATAGTTACAAAAAGTGATTTTTACAGAGGCACCAAAAGGCGTCAATATGAGGGAAAGAGTTAAACCATTACCTCATAGGCTATTTTTAGACCTAACCTCTTTGAATCTTTGATTGAATCTACCGGAAAGGAGCATTTACTAGAGAAAAGGGAACTTTTAGGATTGTGTCGTTTTGAAATAATTGTGATAAATAGAGCAGTTGCTCCTATAGGAGCAAATGCTCTATTTATCACAATGGTTTCAAACGGTGATTTTACAGAGGCGTCAAAAGTCGTAATACGAGGGAAAAGGTTAACAGTAAGGATACGCGTCTAAAATTTCAACATCTCTAATGTTTATCGGATGAATATTCGTGTAAGAAATAACAGCGCCATAACTATCAATTACCCCAGGCCACGGACTTATCAATCACCCCTTGTAGATGAATTTTATAATGGCACGTGGAAACAGGATTTTTTTTACCACCGCTGAAACTGTAGAATCAGATTTATACGATCCTGTCAACAGAGTAGACTCTAATCAGATGGCTAACACAGAAACCGCCTGATCTGGGTCTACGCAGTAGCGATAGTACATGCACATATAGCCTGTATAAGGTTTATGATAAAACTGTCGCCATATATACTATGGTACTTTTGAAAGTGCACCCCCCCCCCCTACAACCCTTGATCATTGCAGTGGGATCCAGATCCTAAATGAGCTCTCCGTGTGACCTCCATCTTTATAGTCACCTGCTTAAAATAGTTTAACTCATTCACATAAAAGCCTTTTCACACCTTCGAAAACAGAGTAGACAAGGGATCAGCCGTCTGTTCAGGGTCTGCTCTGTTTGCTTATAGAATTAAATATTTTTGACTCTACAGTTTCTGCCAAGGTAAAAAAAAGTGTTCACGTAACTTTATAAATATCCACTATTTCTTACATGAACATTGAACAGGGTAAAGGTTGATGTCTTCACAGATAGTTAAGCTTAAAATGATTCTAGATTACTTGTCTCTCAGCACAGTAATAGTTTTTACCTTTCCCTGTTCAGAAATACTGACATCCTGAATAATTATTAGCTGAAGTTTCATAATGTAAAACCGTACCGGAAATTGTTTGCGTTGACAAAACAAAACTGCAGAATCAGATCTATATCACGTCAAAAGCAAACAGAGCAGACTCTGATCAGACGGCCCCTAAAGGAGTCGTCTGATCTGGGTCTACTCTATTTGCAAATGTGTGAAAGGCGTTTATATGAAAGAGAGGCTTAAGACCGATTGATTCAGTATCTACCCAATGGGACTAGCAGAATATTAAAAGCTCCATCGTGTATCGGTGCTTTGAACTCAGCTGTTAATCCAGATAGAAACGCATTGTCACGCCTTTGCAAAAAGAGTAGACCTAGATGCGCCTGCAAAACATTGTATGAGTCATGCACTTCCACCAAATGCCCAATTGTTTTTTCTGAGTACAGGAGACCTTGTCTTAAGTGAACATTAACAAGAGCTATACTTCACTTCCAGATCTTCAGACGGGGAGTAGCTTAATGCAGGTTGAAAGTAAAAGTCCCTAAATCACTAAATCAGCCTTCTGCATTACCCCCTTCACACACGCGCGCGTGCGCGCACGCACGCACTCACAAAAACACACACATGCACGCTCGCACGCACACACGCTCGTATGCACGCTCGCATGCACACACACACAAAGAAGCTTTCTGCATTACTTCTCCCGATGTTGTTTAACCCTTTCCCTGATACAAACACTTTGCAGACAGAGAGGACACATATCAGACGGCTCCCGTAGGAACCGTGTAACCAGGGTCTACTCTGCTTGCTTATGAATAATATAGACCTTGTTCTGCAGTTTCCATCACTACCAAAATATCCTGTGTACATAATATTATGCCATATAACAATTGAGCTAATTAATATTCATGATATTCGCTATTAAAGTGAAAGATTCAGGTCCGAACATTTTTTATCATCTCCTATAGGAGGCGTCTGATAAGGGTCTGCTCTCTTTGCTTATAGTGTAATATAGATCTGATTCTACAGCTTCTGCCTGAACCAAACTGTCTTGTGTTCATATGTCATTATAAAAAATAATCTTATTTATATTCATGACGTCAATATTTCCTACATAAATATTCACCAGGGAAAGGTTAACCTGGTGAGCGATGCAGTGTCATCATAGAGTATAAGACCGCTTATTTAAAAAATTACCTCGTATATATTCATGACATCATGCATATTTATTTGAAGATATTTTGTAATTTCATATGAATATAGAAATATTTGCTAATGGCATAAACTGTAGAAGCATATCCATATAATTCTATAAGCAAAGCGAGCAGATCCTGATCAGACGCTTCCAGTAGGAGCCGTCTGATCTGGGTTTACTCTCTTTGCAAAGGCATCAGAAGTAGTCTATACCAAATATGAAATACAGTAAATCTCCGCTAATGCGACCACCTGAAACAGGTATAATTATGGGTGCTAGATGCAGGTGGTAGCTCAATGCAGGACAAAAGTAGTGCAGAAAGAAGAGCTTTCTGTATTACTTTTGTCCTGCATTAAGCAACCGCCTGCTTATAAATACACACATGTTTATTCATTAAGTGGTCGCATTAGAGGGGTTCTACTGTATTTGTATGCTTTATTTGTCTGCAAAAATAGCATCTGCGACAATTGTGAAAACTACCCACCCCTTTCTCCATCAACATACAGTTAGTTTAAATTGGATGAGACGACGAGAAGTTGATTCTCGAAACAACTGTTTGATACTCTATTGCATATGTTCTGCGCATTATTGGAATACGGACAATTCTAGAATTGCCCTGCACGTTTTAGGAGTTCCAATAATGGCGGACCATTTCAGAATTGCCCTGCGCGATTCTAGAATCGCGCAAAGCAAAATTACATTTAGGCTCTATGATTAGCATTGTTGTTATGATCTACTGTTGTTCGCCGAGAAAGAAATGAGACTTTGATTCGGGTACTCTTATGTCTTTGTTTTTCTAAAATATGTTTGTTTTGTGGTCATTATTACCATTTATTGTTTTTAATCTACTATTGTATGACGAGAAAAACAGTTGGATGCGGGTACACTTTATCTTTACTAAAGGCGGTGTAATTTGTGTGAAACAATGTTTCACATTATCAATCGGCATGACTTAAATGAAGTCGATAATGATTTCTAATAAACACGAGATTAAAGAATATACTAACAACCATTGTTTTGTCAATTTCATGGATTTTCTGCGATGAGTTTACATAAGGCTTTCAGTATTCTACTGGAATATATCTGAGAGTCGTACATTACAATTCATATAGGTGATGAATAAAATAGATTATGATTGAAAATCTATAAATGTATGTAAATGGAGAATTAGAGAATTCCAACTATGTCCACTATTCCAAACAAGAGGGCCATTGGCCCTATATCGCTCACCTGAGTTACAGTAATATGTTGACATGTTAATTTTTCAGTGGACAACATTTCTAGCAGATGAAAGATGCTTAGTGCACTGCTTTCACCCTTTCACTGCTGAATAAACTTGAACTGGATTCAGATCTAATACCAAGTGACTGGTTGACCAAGATCTAAACTGTGCCATTTTTGCCTTAGCTCAAAATGCCTAAAACTGGTGTTTGAGAAATTCAAATGACGTCAATAAAGCTATGCATTTATACCTTGATCCATGTATATAGGCAAATAAAGTGCTAGGCAGTACATAATGCCAGTTTTTGTGTGAAATGACCAATATAGATATCTTTAAAAATCTTTTAACCCTTTCCCTCATATAAAGCTGTTTTTATGCATTAGCAAACAGAGTATACCCAGATCAGACGACTCCTACGGAAGCAGTCTGATCTGGGCCTTGTCTGTTTCTTTTGACACAATATAGATCTAATTCTATAGTTTTTGTCAAAGCAAAAACTTCTCTTCAGAGAAATAATGTGTTTTACGCTTTAAAAATAAGAATAGACTAGATCAGACGGCTGCTATAGAAGCTGTCTGATCAGGGTCTGCTCTGTTTGCATTTGACAAGATATAGATTTGATTTTACAGTTTTTAACAAAGCTAAAACTTCTCTTTATGGAAATAACAATTTTTTACGCATAATTCTAACTCTAGGTGTGAATATCTGATGATAAGTCAATTAAACGGGTCATTAGTATTTTTAACAATTGAAATTGAGAAGAGTTACGTCTACTGTTATAATTAAGTTATATTTACTCAGTTATTTCATTAATATCATACAAGATTCAGACCTTTTAGGACTTTTTAATGTGTTGTCATCAAATTTTATAAAAAAAAGTTATATTTAAGATGCTTTTTTGGGCAGCAGACTTAATCAACAGTAGTAATTTTGACACCTATCATTGTTAGGGGGGCAAATACAAATGTCAGCGATGCTGTACATACATGATAAAGAAAGAAAATGTGTCATACGTGTTGTTCACACAAAAGGGCACAAAACACGTTAGAAGTGTCAGAGATGTTGTAAGCATAGGAGTAGGAAACAATGTGTAATAACATAATATGTGTCATTAGGACACAAAATGTGTTCTACACACATGTTTTTTTCTGTTATACGAGGAATTTACAAAGTGTCACGGTTCTTAAAACAAGATCGCTGCTAGATTTACTTTCTTTATTTGCATGCATTTATGAAGGTTTGTGAATGTTTGAAACAAATATAACCAAAGGTGTCATAGGATTTCCCTTGAAATGTTTCTACATGTACTACATTAGTATATTTAATTTAACTCTTTCAGTGTCATTGTCGCCGTTAAGTGACGCTATAGGGATTACACGAATTTGTAAACAATTGCCCTTTGCACGTGCTCATTAAGGTGTATATACAGTAGAACCCCTCTAAATCGGAATTTTATTTTTTTAAAAACTCTATTTAAGTCTTTTTAGGCAAGTGACTGCTTAATACAGGGTGAACGTTATGCAGAAAGCTCATTCAGGAGCTTCCTGCATGACTTTCAACCTGCATTTGGCTGTCACATGTCTAAAGGATTGGTTTTGATACCTATTTTAACGTCCGGTTGATATGGGTTGTATTGTATATTTGTCGAATTCCTGAACTATTTTGGTGCCAAATAGTTTCCGTCTGCAATCATAATGGCACGTTTTAATCAAGATATTTACTGTGAAATTTGGTTCAAGTATTTTTCAAAATATAATTGGGTTGCTTTATTCTTGATGTGATGGCAAATTACTGGGCGTCTCATCTGGATCCAAACTGCTTGAAAGGGTAATACTCAGTGTGCTATTGCAGCAAAATATTTCATTTGCAGCGGCAACAGCTCACACGGCACTCATTGGGTACAAAACATCACAGATATCCGCATCATGACTACTGTTGTAGGAGAAGGGGCGGTGGTGGGGTACGGACAAAAGCCCGCTAGGACAATAGCCCGCTAGGACGATAGCCCACTAGGACAATAGTCCACTAGTATGATAGCCCACTATGACAATAACCCACTAGTACGAATTCCCACTAAGATAACAGACCACGAGAACGTTCGCCAACTAGCACGAAAGCTCACTAGGACAATATGCCACTAGGACGATAGTCCACTAGGACAATAGCCCACTAGGACAATATCCGACTAATACGATATCCCACTAAAACAATAGCCCACGAGGAATTTCACCCACTAGGACAAAACCTCACTATGACAATAGCACATTAAGACAGTAACCCGCGGGGACAATAGCCCACTAAGACAATAGTCTACGAGAACGATAGCCCTCTAGGAAAATAGCCCACTAAGACAATAAGCAATGAGGACGATAACCCTCTAGGACAATATCCCACTAGTACGATATCCCACTAGGACAATAACACACTAGGACAATATCCCACTAGTACGATAGCCCACTAGGACACTATCCAACTAATACGATATCCCACTAAAACAATAGCCCACGAGGAATTCACCCACTAGGACAAAACATCACTAGGACAATAGCACACTAAGACAGTAACCCGCGAGGACAATAGCCCATTAAGACAATAGTCCACGAGAACGATAGCCATCTAGGAAAATAGCCCACTAAGACAATAACCAATGAGGACGATAGCCCTCTAGGACAATATCCCACTAGTACGATATCCCACTAGGACAATAACCCTCTAGGACAATAGCCCACTAAGACAATATCCTACTAAGACGCCCGGTAAATACTGGGATGCCTATTAGTGAAAACCAGTTTCTTACAATGTGAGCAACGATATGGAAACTGATATAGCTTACCCTTAACAAATTCACCAAGGCGTTCCGACTAATATAGATTAACCTGAACGGATAGACGAGGTTTGCCAATTATCACCGAGGAGTTCCGACTGATATAGACTTAACAAATGATATGTATAGTAAACTATGGAACGCCATTCTGTCATGCTAATTGCTTAACTCTTCTCTTGCTGAATTTTAAAATACATTTCTCCTTCTTTACCTATGTCATGTTGTATAATTACATATATCTTCACTGTGTAGAAGTATTTCACTGTGCAATCACTGCTGTGGAGTGCACTGGTTGCACAATCAACTTGTAAATAGTGCAGATCCTGATGAGACAACTCCTGCAGGAGCTGTATCATCTGGGTCTTCACTATTCACAGGTAGGTATATTGACGCGAATAGCAAGCGAATGGTTAAATTAATACAAAATGCGAAATGCTTTTTGCCAATTGCTTAAATTGCTAGGGAATGTTCCAAATGATGGATGTAAATGACAAATGCGAATTGCTAAATGCATGGTTGCACTACTATCATTGAACAGCGCCGTTTTTAAAGTGACATTTTCTAAATGCATGTTTATTTACATTAAATATTATTGCTTATTGCACAATTAAATGGCGCAGTTCAAAAATAAAATGATACAAAATGTCAGCAGCAATTTTTTTCACAATCTGATTTTCAGAAAAAGCGTAGCGCAGAGATTATAGATGCCAGAATTGGACAGGTTACTTCCCTTGGACCATATACATCTTAACTAAAGAAGCTCAGTATTATACAATGGCAGATCCATGCTAACAAAATGATCTTCTCCCATTCTCTCATATGCTGCTTTTAGATCCAACCTTTTTGCATAAATCTACCGAAAAGGACTATTTACTAGGAAAAGGGAAACATTTAGAATTGTGTAGTTCTAAAACCATTGTGATAAGTAGAGCATGCTCTATTTATTAGTTATTACAGTACATATAGTTACAAAAAGTGATTTTTACAGAGGCACCAAAAGGCGTCAATATGAGGGAAAGAGTTAAACCATTACCTCATAGGCTATTTTTAGACCTAACCTCTTTGAATCTTTGATTGAATCTACCGGAAAGGAGCATTTACTAGAGAAAAGGGAACTTTTAGGATTGTGTCGTTTTGAAATAATTGTGATAAATAGAGCAGTTGCTCCTATAGGAGCAAATGCTCTATTTATCACAATGGTTTCAAACGGTGATTTTACAGAGGCGTCAAAAGTCGTAATACGAGGGAAAAGGTTAACAGTAAGGATACGCGTCTAAAATTTCAACATCTCTAATGTTTATCGGATGAATATTCGTGTAAGAAATAACAGCGCCATAACTATCAATTACCCCAGGCCACGGACTTATCAATCACCCCTTGTAGATGAATTTTATAATGGCACGTGGAAACAGGATTTTTTTTACCACCGCTGAAACTGTAGAATCAGATTTATACGATCCTGTCAACAGAGTAGACTCTAATCAGATGGCTAACACAGAAACCGCCTGATCTGGGTCTACGCAGTAGCGATAGTACATGCACATATAGCCTGTATAAGGTTTATGATAAAACTGTCGCCATATATACTATGGTACTTTTGAAAGTGCACCCCCCCCCCCTACAACCCTTGATCATTGCAGTGGGATCCAGATCCTAAATGAGCTCTCCGTGTGACCTCCATCTTTATAGTCACCTGCTTAAAATAGTTTAACTCATTCACATAAAAGCCTTTTCACACCTTCGAAAACAGAGTAGACAAGGGATCAGCCGTCTGTTCAGGGTCTGCTCTGTTTGCTTATAGAATTAAATATTTTTTGACTCTACAGTTTCTGCCAAGGTAAAAAAAAGTGTTCACGTAACTTTATAAATATCCACTATTTCTTACATGAACATTGAACAGGGTAAAGGTTGATGTCTTCACAGATAGTTAAGCTTAAAATGATTCTAGATTACTTGTCTCTCAGCACAGTAATAGTTTTTACCTTTCCCTGTTCAGAAATACTGACATCCTGAATAATTATTAGCTGAAGTTTCATAATGTAAAACCGTACCGGAAATTGTTTGCGTTGACAAAACAAAACTGCAGAATCAGATCTATATCACGTCAAAAGCAAACAGAGCAGACTCTGATCAGACGGCCCCTAAAGGAGTCGTCTGATCTGGGTCTACTCTATTTGCAAATGTGTGAAAGGCGTTTATATGAAAGAGAGGCTTAAGACCGATTGATTCAGTATCTACCCAATGGGACTAGCAGAATATTAAAAGCTCCATCGTGTATCGGTGCTTTGAACTCAGCTGTTAATCCAGATAGAAACGCATTGTCACGCCTTTGTAAAAAGAGTAGACCTAGATGCGCCTGCAAAACATTGTATGAGTCATGCACTTCCACCAAATGCCCAATTGTTTTTTCTGAGTACAGGAGACATTGTCTTAAGTGAACATTAACTAGAGCTATACTTCACTTCCAGATCTTCAGACGGGGAGTAGCTTAATGCAGGTTGAAAGTAAAAGTCCCTAAATCACTAAATCAGCCTTCTGCATTACCCCCTTCACACACGCGCGCGTGCGCGCACGCACGCACTCACAAAAACACACACATGCACGCTCGCACGCACACACGCTCGTATGCACGCTCGCATGCACACACACACAAAGAAGCTTTCTGCATTACTTCTCCCGATGTTGTTTAACCCTTTCCCTGATACAAACACTTTGCAGACAGAGAGGACACATATCAGACGGCTCCCGTAGGAACCGTGTAACCAGGGTCTACTCTGCTTGCTTATGAATAATATAGACCTTGTTCTGCAGTTTCCATCACTACCAAAATATCCTGTGTACATAATATTATGCCATATAACAATTGAGCTAATTAATATTCATGATATTCGCTATTAAAGTGAAAGATTCAGGTCCGAACATTTTTTATCATCTCCTATAGGAGGCGTCTGATAAGGGTCTGCTCTCTTTGCTTATAGTGTAATATAGATCTGATTCTACAGCTTCTGCCTGAACCAAACTGTCTTGTGTTCATATGTCATTATAAAAAATAATCTTATTTATATTCATGACGTCAATATTTCCTACATAAATATTCACCAGGGAAAGGTTAACCTGGTGAGCGATGCAGTGTCATCATAGAGTATAAGACCGCTTATTTAAAAAATTACCTCGTATATATTCATGACATCATGCATATTTATTTGAAGATATTTTGTAATTTCATATGAATATAGAAATATTTGCTAATGGCATAAACTGTAGAAGCATATCCATATAATTCTATAAGCAAAGCGAGCAGATCCTGATCAGACGCTTCCAGTAGGAGCCGTCTGATCTGGGTTTACTCTCTTTGCAAAGGCATCAGAAGTAGTCTATACCAAATATGAAATACAGTAAATCTCCGCTAATGCGACCACCTGAAACAGGTATAATTATGGGTGCTAGATGCAGGTGGTAGCTCAATGCAGGACAAAAGTAGTGCAGAAAGAAGAGCTTTCTGTATTACTTTTGTCCTGCATTAAGCAACCGCCTGCTTATAAATACACACATGTTTATTCATTAAGTGGTCGCATTAGAGGGGTTCTACTGTATTTGTATGCTTTATTTGTCTGCAAAAATAGCATCTGCGACAATTGTGAAAACTACCCACCCCTTTCTCCATCAACATACAGTTAGTTTAAATTGGATGAGACGACGAGAAGTTGATTCTCGAAACAACTGTTTGATACTCTATTGCATATGTTCTGCGCATTATTGGAATACGGACAATTCTAGAATTGCCCTGCACGTTTTAGGAGTTCCAATAATGGCGGACCATTTCAGAATTGCCCTGCGCGATTCTAGAATCGCGCAAAGCAAAATTACATTTAGGCTCTATGATTAGCATTGTTGTTATGATCTACTGTTGTTCGCCGAGAAAGAAATGAGACTTTGATTCGGGTACTCTTATGTCTTTGTTTTTCTAAAATATGTTTGTTTTGTGGTCATTATTACCATTTATTGTTTTTAATCTACTATTGTATGACGAGAAAAACAGTTGGATGCGGGTACACTTTATCTTTACTAAAGGCGGTGTAATTTGTGTGAAACAATGTTTCACATTATCAATCGGCATGACTTAAATGAAGTCGATAATGATTTCTAATAAACACGAGATTAAAGAATATACTAACAACCATTGTTTTGTCAATTTCATGGATTTTCTGCGATGAGTTTACATAAGGCTTTCAGTATTCTACTGGAATATATCTGAGAGTCGTACATTACAATTCATATAGGTGATGAATAAAATAGATTATGATTGAAAATCTATAAATGTATGTAAATGGAGAATTAGAGAATTCCAACTATGTCCACTATTCCAAACAAGAGGGCCATTGGCCCTATATCGCTCACCTGAGTTACAGTAATATGTTGACATGTTAATTTTTCAGTGGACAACATTTCTAGCAGATGAAAGATGCTTAGTGCACTGCTTTCACCCTTTCACTGCTGAATAAACTTGAACTGGATTCAGATCTAATACCAAGTGACTGGTTGACCAAGATCTAAACTGTGCCATTTTTGCCTTAGCTCAAAATGCCTAAAACTGGTGTTTGAGAAATTCAAATGACGTCAATAAAGCTATGCATTTATACCTTGATCCATGTATATAGGCAAATAAAGTGCTAGGCAGTACATAATGCCAGTTTTTGTGTGAAATGACCAATATAGATATCTTTAAAAATCTTTTAACCCTTTCCCTCATATAAAGCTGTTTTTATGCATTAGCAAACAGAGTATACCCAGATCAGACGACTCCTACGGAAGCAGTCTGATCTGGGCCTTGTCTGTTTCTTTTGACACAATATAGATCTAATTCTATAGTTTTTGTCAAAGCAAAAACTTCTCTTCAGAGAAATAATGTGTTTTACGCTTTAAAAATAAGAATAGACTAGATCAGACGGCTGCTATAGAAGCTGTCTGATCAGGGTCTGCTCTGTTTGCATTTGACAAGATATAGATTTGATTTTACAGTTTTTAACAAAGCTAAAACTTCTCTTTATGGAAATAACAATTTTTTACGCATAATTCTAACTCTAGGTGTGAATATCTGATGATAAGTCAATTAAACGGGTCATTAGTATTTTTAACAATTGAAATTGAGAAGAGTTACGTCTACTGTTATAATTAAGTTATATTTACTCAGTTATTTCATTAATATCATACAAGATTCAGACCTTTTAGGACTTTTTAATGTGTTGTCATCAAATTTTATAAAAAAAAGTTATATTTAAGATGCTTTTTTGGGCAGCAGACTTAATCAACAGTAGTAATTTTGACACCTATCATTGTTAGGGGGGCAAATACAAATGTCAGCGATGCTGTACATACATGATAAAGAAAGAAAATGTGTCATACGTGTTGTTCACACAAAAGGGCACAAAACACGTTAGAAGTGTCAGAGATGTTGTAAGCATAGGAGTAGGAAACAATGTGTAATAACATAATATGTGTCATTAGGACACAAAATGTGTTCTACACACATGTTTTTTTCTGTTATACGAGGAATTTACAAAGTGTCACGGTTCTTAAAACAAGATCGCTGCTAGATTTACTTTCTTTATTTGCATGCATTTATGAAGGTTTGTGAATGTTTGAAACAAATATAACCAAAGGTGTCATAGGATTTCCCTTGAAATGTTTCTACATGTACTACATTAGTATATTTAATTTAACTCTTTCAGTGTCATTGTCGCCGTTAAGTGACGCTATAGGGATTACACGAATTTGTAAACAATTGCCCTTTGCACGTGCTCATTAAGGTGTATATACAGTAGAACCCCTCTAAATCGGAATTTTATTTTTTTAAAAACTCTATTTAAGTCTTTTTAGGCAAGTGACTGCTTAATACAGGGTGAACGTTATGCAGAAAGCTCATTCAGGAGCTTCCTGCATGACTTTCAACCTGCATTTGGCTGTCACATGTCTAAAGGATTGGTTTTGATACCTATTTTAACGTCCGGTTGATATGGGTTGTATTGTATATTTGTCGAATTCCTGAACTATTTTGGTGCCAAATAGTTTCCGTCTGCAATCATAATGGCACGTTTTAATCAAGATATTTACTGTGAAATTTGGTTCAAGTATTTTTCAAAATATAATTGGGTTGCTTTATTCTTGATGTGATGGCAAATTACTGGGCGTCTCATCTGGATCCAAACTGCTTGAAAGGGTAATACTCAGTGTGCTATTGCAGCAAAATATTTCATTTGCAGCGGCAACAGCTCACACGGCACTCATTGGGTACAAAACATCACAGATATCCGCATCATGACTACTGTTGTAGGAGAAGGGGCGGTGGTGGGGTACGGACAAAAGCCCGCTAGGACAATAGCCCGCTAGGACGATAGCCCACTAGGACAATAGTCCACTAGTATGATAGCCCACTATGACAATAACCCACTAGTACGAATTCCCACTAAGATAACAGACCACGAGAACGTTCGCCAACTAGCACGAAAGCTCACTAGGACAATATGCCACTAGGACGATAGTCCACTAGGACAATAGCCCACTAGGACAATATCCGACTAATACGATATCCCACTAAAACAATAGCCCACGAGGAATTTCACCCACTAGGACAAAACCTCACTATGACAATAGCACATTAAGACAGTAACCCGCGGGGACAATAGCCCACTAAGACAATAGTCTACGAGAACGATAGCCCTCTAGGAAAATAGCCCACTAAGACAATAAGCAATGAGGACGATAACCCTCTAGGACAATATCCCACTAGTACGATATCCCACTAGGACAATAACACACTAGGACAATATCCCACTAGTACGATAGCCCACTAGGACACTATCCAACTAATACGATATCCCACTAAAACAATAGCCCACGAGGAATTCACCCACTAGGACAAAACATCACTAGGACAATAGCACACTAAGACAGTAACCCGCGAGGACAATAGCCCATTAAGACAATAGTCCACGAGAACGATAGCCATCTAGGAAAATAGCCCACTAAGACAATAACCAATGAGGACGATAGCCCTCTAGGACAATATCCCACTAGTACGATATCCCACTAGGACAATAACCCTCTAGGACAATAGCCCACTAAGACAATATCCTACTAAGACGCCCGGTAAATACTGGGATGCCTATTAGTGAAAACCAGTTTCTTACAATGTGAGCAACGATATGGAAACTGATATAGCTTACCCTTAACAAATTCACCAAGGCGTTCCGACTAATATAGATTAACCTGAACGGATAGACGAGGTTTGCCAATTATCACCGAGGAGTTCCGACTGATATAGACTTAACAAATGATATGTATAGTAAACTATGGAACGCCATTCTGTCATGCTAATTGCTTAACTCTTCTCTTGCTGAATTTTAAAATACATTTCTCCTTCTTTACCTATGTCATGTTGTATAATTACATATATCTTCACTGTGTAGAAGTATTTCACTGTGCAATCACTGCTGTGGAGTGCACTGGTTGCACAATCAACTTGTAAATAGTGCAGATCCTGATGAGACAACTCCTGCAGGAGCTGTATCATCTGGGTCTTCACTATTCACAGGTAGGTATATTGACGCGAATAGCAAGCGAATGGTTAAATTAATACAAAATGCGAAATGCTTTTTGCCAATTGCTTAAATTGCTAGGGAATGTTCCAAATGATGGATGTAAATGACAAATGCGAATTGCTAAATGCATGGTTGCACTACTATCATTGAACAGCGCCGTTTTTAAAGTGACATTTTCTAAATGCATGTTTATTTACATTAAATATTATTGCTTATTGCACAATTAAATGGCGCAGTTCAAAAATAAAATGATACAAAATGTCAGCAGCAATTTTTTTCACAATCTGATTTTCAGAAAAAGCGTAGCGCAGAGATTATAGATGCCAGGATCTTTCGGTCATATTTGTTTCGACCCCACGCGCGTATTAACCCTTTCCCTGTTCTATATATGTCCCAAGTTTCAATACAAATGTACCTACTAAATATTCATGGACAAAATAGTGATAATAAATTATGGAAGGTGGAGCATTGTAGACATTTTAGGAATGCAAATAAACAGATATATCAAATTCTATTAGCAATGTGAGTAGACCCTGATCAGACGTTTCCTCTAGGAGCGGTCTGATCTAGGTATATTCTCTTAGCAAATGCGTGAACACACGTTTATATGAGGGAAAGAGTAAAACGGTGGAGAGTTGTATCTCGGGAAAACCATTATTTGTTTACTTCTTGAAATACTTCTTTTTGAAACCTTAACACTTTACTCCATAGTTTATGTTCAGTATTGATGACAATTGTTTGCGTAAACCCTGCTGAATGGGACCATTTTGCGTTTTTCTCAGCCTGCTTTAAGCTACCGTCTACTGTGATATAGGCGCATATTCATGAATGTATCAAGTGGAAATATTTTTTTGAGTGCAGGAATAGATTAGCGCACTATAATGAGCGCCTAAGGAGTAAAGGGTTGAACTGGGGTATCATTCGAAGAAGAGATGCAAACAGTTGATTAAATAACTATTAAGTTCGAAACGCATCTACACTAATACGCTAATACTACGCATCTACACTAATAATCTATACCGTTACAGCTATTATTGTTTGGCCGACCATGTAGTGCAGCTACAAGATTTAAGTTGATATCAGAATTAAGATGAAAACTATTGTAGCTTATTGTATTATAATTTATTTTGAAACGGCGCAAAGCAGTCGCCTGCATAAATCAATACTCTGTATAAAACAGCCACCTGAAATAACAGATAGCCAAATATTGGTATGTCGTTGTCTTTCAGATGAGTTCAAAGCTGCGATCGTAATGTTATTCATTTAAGTCATAGTAACCCTTTTCATACTAGAAGCATATATTGACGCAATTTAAAAACAGTGCAGGTCCAGATCAGACAGCTCTTAGAGGCTGTATGATCAGGGTGTGCATTGGTTTCTTATAGGATCTGTCAAGCATAAATTGTCATTCGTCCTGGGGAAACTATTACTGTATCCATTGCCAATATAAAAGTTTATATGATAGATAGTCACAAAGAGAGACAGAAAGAGACACAGAGAGAGACAGGCAGACGGAGAGAGACACAGAGACAGAGAGACAGAGACAATGAGACAGAGACAGACAGTCAGAGAGGGAGAGAAAGAGGTGGAAGAGACGAACGGAGAGAATGAGTGAGAGGGACAGAGGGAAGAAGGAGAGAGAGAGAGAGAGAGAGAGAGAGAGAGAGAGAGAGAGAGAGAGAGAGAGAGAGAGAGAGGGAGAGACAGAGAGACAGAGAGAGACAGAGACAGAGAGACAGAGAGAGACAGAGGTATATATAGAGAGAGAGATACACAGAGAGAGAGAGAGAGAGAGAGAGAGAGAGAGAGAGAGAGAGAGAGAGAGAGAGAGAGAGAGAGAGAGAGAGAGAGAGAGAGAGACGGGGAGAGAAAGATTTTGACGTCCCTTCTGGCCTTGTGATTGCGTATCCTATCAATGTTTACTTGGGGGAGAGGACTTCTTAGAAACAACAACAATTGTACAGAGAGAGGGACAAGAACGGTGAGGAAATATATTATGAGCTTATCAATTATATATCAGACAATAACAAAGTCTAAAATATGACAAATATTTCATTTTGATACAGCACCCCTGTATTGATTCACAGGTGCTCGTAGCATGCTATGTCTCCACGACAACAACAGAAAAAAACTCAATATAACTGGTCCATAAGGCCTTGTCCCGGTCTGATGGCATGGATGGATATCTTGTATTCACAATTCTTAAAATAATACTTCCATGTAAAATAACATTGACTGGTTTTAAACCGAAAGTCAAACCCTCACCGACATCAATTTCAAGCCTATAGAGATTGTTTTATTTAACCCTTTCCCTGTTCTATGTTTATTCAAAATTTCAATACCTACTGAATATTCATGGACAAAAATAGTTACAAATGAAATAAGGCAGGGGGAACATTGCAGCTATTTTACAAAGCAAAGAAATATATCTATCAAATTATATTAGCAAACAGAGCAGACCCTGATCAGACGGCTCCTCTAAGAGCCTCTGATCTCGGTCTTCTCTGTTTGCAATTGCGTGAAAACACGTTCATATGAGGGAAAGGGTTAAAGTACAATACGAAGAAATTTTGGATACAAAATACCCATTCATTCTATATTTAATATTTTGGGAAATGTAGATGGCCGCTCGTCAATTATGAAGCGCAATATCAATTATTGGTTATTGACACGCCTATAGGTGACAGTTGATTGGCTTGTCTTTTTCAATGGGTGGGTCTTAATGATACTGAACCAATGAGCTGTGACATCTTGATAGTCGCAAAAGAGCGGAAATACCCGATAAGACTTTCTTTAAAGTTGTCGGAACTTTTTTGATGACCAAATAATTAACACAATGATGACCATAAATCACTGACCCCCTGCGCTGAAACACCAGGGTAGTTTCCATACATTGTAGAGCACGCAAAGCGATCATTGTTTTAATGTATGACCTAAACATTTGACCCTCATTATACTGAATTATCGTCCGCTTCAAAAATGTAGTCTGCAAAATAAATGAAATAAGCATTGCTTTATTTCGTTGAAAACAAACAGAAAAATGGAGGCAACGGTCCGGGGGGCAAGTGTCCGGGGGACAAATGTCCGTAAACCGAAATACCGATATCATGAATATTTATTAAATTTATTTTTAAAATAGCATATGTACTGAGGCTGTTTTGGTATTGAAACAAAACTATAGAGTTAGATCCAACATAAATTCATAAGCAAATAGAGAATACCCTGATCAGACGGTTTCTAAAAGAGCCATCGTATCCGTGTCTACTCTGTTTGCAAGCACGTGAAAAGCGTCGATGCTCTCAGAATATTTACTTCTGTTGCCGGATCTTTAGCTGAAGTTTGGTTGTCGGTGGTTTTCAATCATTTCCCTGTTGAATATTTATGTCAGAAAGGATGACACCATAATGGTGTGCGGTAAAAATGCCACAGGTAAAAATGCCTTAGGTAAATATGCCATAGGTAAAAATGCCTTAGGTAAAAATGCCACAGGTAAAGTGGTAAAAATGCCTTAGGTAATAATGCCTTAGGTAAATATGCCATAGGTAAAAATGCCACAGTTAAAAAAAAAATAATAACAAATATTTTTTTAATTTATAAAAGGAAAAAATATATAATTTCATTATCAATTTTGGTATATTTTTTTTAAAATAACTGTAGGAAAATTATTTTTTTTATTTTTGACTCAGACAAAATTTCCAAATATTTGTTATTAAATAATGTTTTATATACCTCTGAAAAAAATTTAATAACAAATATTTTTAAATTTATAAAAGGAAAACTGTATACATGTAATTTGAAAAAATATGTTGTAATATCATTTCATTACCAATTTTGGTCTATTTTTTTTTTTGAAATAATTGTATGAAAAATCTTTAATTTGGACTCAGACAAAATTTCCAAATATTTGTTATCAAATAATGTTTTTATATACCTCTGAAAGTTGTTTTAATAACAAATATTTTTAAATTTATATAAAGAAAACTGTATAATTTGAAAAAAATATGTTGTACTATCATTTCATAATCAATTCTGGTGGTGTCTTGGTCTAATTTTTTGTAAATATTTGTATGAAAATTATTTTTTTTATTTTGGACTCGGACAAAATTTCCAAATATTTGTTATTAAAAAATGTTTTTATATACCTCTGGCATTTGAGGGAAGGTGTCTGGGTCAACTCTGTTTAACTAATTTATCAGAAAAATCATAAGAAACAAGTAGGTAAGATTTCAATATCTATCAAAATCCAGTAACAAACAGAGCAGATCCTGATCAGACTGCTCCTATATAATCTGGGTCTACTATTATAACAATATTTTTTTCAAAATATAGTTTCCTTTTATAAATTCAAAAATATTTGTTATCAATTTATTTTTTTATAACTGTGGCATTTTTTAACAGAGTAGACCCAGACACCACCCATCAAATGCCAGAAAATAATAATAAATATTTTTAATTTTGAACATATTTAAATGGTTTTATATACTAAAATGGATTATGAAATGATATTATAACATATTTTTTCAAATCATACAGTTTTCCTTTTATAAATTTAAAAAAATGTTTTTGGTTTTTTTTAACTGTGGCATTTTTACCTATGGCATTTTTACCTAAGGCATTATTACCTAAGGCATTTTTACCACTTTACCTGTGGTATTTTTACCTAAGGCATTTTTACCTATGGCATATTTACCTAAGGCATTTTTACCTGTGGCATTTTTACCTACATTCCACCATAATATTTATAAGTTGATTTTTATAATGGTGTAGGTACACGGTCCATGACTTTTCTTGGTACTGGTAGAAAATGTAGAGTCAAATCTGATATAATTTCATAAGTAAACAGAGCTGGTCCCGATCATACGGCTCCAATAGGCGCCTTCAGATATTGGTCTACTCTGTTTGCAATGGCATGGAAACTGTTTATATATGGTGAAGGGATAAGCAAACAGAGCAGACCCCTGGTCAAACAGCTTCTATTTGAGAAATCTGATCTGAGTCTTATCATTTAAGAGTTTTAAATAAATAAACATATTTTCATGAATTGTATAACTATGAAAACATTCTTGTTATTCTGTCACTTTGTGCTGATTAACCCTTCCCTGTTCAGTATTCATGTAAGAAATAATGATATCATGAATAATTATAAGCTACTGTTTTAAATGGCATTTGTAGACAAGATTGTTTTGATGCTGGTAGAAACTGTAGATTCGGTCCTATTACAATTCCATAAATAAACTGAGCAGACCTAGATCATGCGTATGATATGGGACTACGCTGTTTGCAAATGCTTGAAAACACGTTTATTTTATAGAATGTTTTGTATTTTAAGGTGGAATGGCCCGTCATTGTTTAACTGTATATTCCATTCATTATATAAGACCTAAATTAGCTATATGATTTTGAATAATAAACAGTGAAGACCCTTGTCAGATGGGTTTTTTTTAGCAATCTTGTCTGGGTCTACAGTTTTCAAATGTCAGTACTTTTATTTCCCGCATTTAACAATACAAACTATTTGTTTTAAATACTGAAAATTAATTGTGTTAGACAGTTGGAGTCTATACTATTATATTACTTACTCAGCCTAAATATACTGTAATTTACTAGCTAGACATAAGAAAATAGTAACGATCAAAGGTGCCAGATGGTCAGTAAATCCCCTAATTTCTCAGCGGGGGCAAGTGCACAACTGCCGTCTATCACACACTGTCAACAAAGTTATGAATTATTACGTAACAGGAATGCGTGTAATGAAACCGAACTACCTAAGAATGTGCCAATTGTCTAAAGTTATGATTTGTTAAACAGCTTCCCGAAAAATAGAAGGTAACTATGCTTTGACTAATTAGATCTATGACTAAGAATAATTAAACCCTAACGATTTAGTAGACGAAATGGGAAGTTACCGGTCTAATGTCCGCCCTCCTCAAAAACACGAGTGGACTAATGTCCGCCCCCTCAAAAACACGAGTGGTCTAATGTCCGCCCTTAGAGAAATGGTGGGCTGATGTCCGGGTGGGCTGTGGTCCGTTTACCTTCTTTTTGTCCTCCTATTTGAGCATGGGACATTTGCCACCTACTGTTTTGGCTTGGGCGGACATTTGCCCCCGATATTTTTGACATGGCTGACATTTGTCCCCTTTAATTTTTATTTTATTTTACTTGCTCTACTTGCTCGCAAAGGATAAAAAGAAAATACCTACATTATTCTAAAAACAGATGGTTGATTATACAGGAAATCGGTAATGCAGAAAGAGTAAGGAGCTTTCTAAATTACTTCAATTCTGCAATTAGCTGTCATCTGTTTAAAACAAACGTCAAATCAACATTTTTTAAGAATGGTTAACAATCGCCCCTCAACCGATAATCTTTCTAAACCGATATTGGGAGTTACATGTATCCTGTGATTAGTTGCCACCTTTTTCAAATGACAACCAATTCAACTGTTTTGAATTGTTATTTTACTTCGCTATACCGGGTTGAGAACCTCTATAATCAGGTCATTTTCTCGGTATGTTCACAGGATTCGTTTTATAAGGGTTTGCTGTAATTTTGTTATTATCAGGGGCAGTTACATTTTTAACGCATCGAATATTAGACCACCGGCTTACTTTAAAACTAGCAACTGGCAAATTAATTAAGAAATATCCTTTTAAAAAGAAAGAAAGTTGGCGTATGAGGGACATATTTTGCTGTACGTATTTATTAATAAATCATAGCTACAGTATAACCTCTGCAAAGCAACACACTGGGGGATATGAACTTCTGTATTGTCGTTGTAGAGAGGTTGATGCTCATCGGAATTTCATGGCAAATCACTCTCAAGAGACAACCCAGTAAGGAACACCTGAGATCTTTTGAATACAGGTGGCTGCTTAATGCAGGACAAAAGTACTTTATCCTGCATTAATCTGCCACCTGCCTTACAACAGACATTTTATTTGTATCGATGTGGAGAGGTTCCACTGTAAGTTTTGGGGATTCGTTTAAAGTGTTGTTGAAAGGAGGTGTTTGCTGTGCAGAGGGCCGTTGTGGAGAGGTTGTACTGTATGCTATAAACCCATTCACTGTCATTATGACGTAATAATCCGTCTAACATAGTCACTGCCAAATCATTGTCTGCTTAAATGTTTCATCTGCTTTTCTTTATAAAAACTTGAATTTTATGATAGTTTTTACTTAACCCTTTCCTCCATAAATACTCCTTTCTACGCCTCTGTAAAAGTCACCTGTTGAAACCAATGTGATAAAAAGAGCATTTGCTCCTACATGTATAGGAGCATATGCTCTATTTATCACAATGGTTTCAAATTAAAAAAATCTAAAAACAATAATTTCATCTACTTAATACTCCTTTTCGGTAGAGCTATTCAAAGAGGTTGGATCCAAATAGAGCCTACTTGTATAGAGGAATGGGCTTTAAGAAACTTTAATATGAGTGTCAAATGGTTTGGATACTTATCAGACACGGCGTCTGATCAGGATCCAAACTGTTTGCAAACATTAGAGTGTTCAAGTTTGACATGGAAGGGTTTAATAGTAAATACAACTTACAATCGGAAAATTGTGACCTATTTCCAAATAAGGAATTGGTCATGGAATTCAAGCAGGCGACACTTTGGTTTCGACATATCCGTTTAACGAAAGAATGTGGGTGTACGAGGTCTGTGGTTTGAGGTTAAGATAAATCACGTACATGTACGCTTCTTTAATAACATTGATTAATTTAATTCGTATGCCCCCTCACTCCCAGAATTCGGTTGCCATGACATTAACAACAGTTTAGATCCAGAACAGACGCCAAATAGCTCATTATCAAACCAGAACCAAAACTGATTTACACCTATATCTACGTTTTTAGAAAAAAAATGTATTATCTTTTTTAATCCATAGGATGCAGGTACATCATGGCAGTGAATCGATTGAGCAGCATCTAAATATGCAGTACATGTACATCAAGCAGAAAGACAAAACATGTACACAGGTAGATTTTTACACAGTAAAATATTAGGCATAAGCGTAATAAAACAACCATACAAGTATTATTCGGATGACTATTGAAACTGGTTAAAACGTACATTTTAAGCTGCCGAACCAAGACTAAATAATGGAGAAAACTTCTAACTTTACAACTCACCTGGCTGAATGGATATTAGATGTATTTAGTAAATAAAATCCCTCAATTATTTCGTCTGCCAGCACAATATTTATATAGATCTATACAGGAATCATAAGAAGACCAGTGAAGACTATTCTCATAACAGAATCAATAGGTTTTGTTAGTCGTTTCCAGTAGATTTCTGATAATTAAAATTTAGACTGATGTGAAACTGAAAACAAAATCGATTAGGAATTAGAATCGGAACCTAAAACATAGAATCGAAATAAAGATGAATTTACTAACAATGTGCACAAACGTATGCAAACTTGATACAACTTATTCAACCTAGTAACTTATTGTGTGTTTGTTTTGTGTTTAACGGGTTTTCCGTGTTTCAATATAAACAAGAGGGCCAGAATGGCCCTGACATCGCTCACCAGGCACAGAGGAGGAGATGTTCAAAGTTTTCACTATATGTTTCTAGAGAAAACTAGCCACCCCTGGGGCGGGCCAATTTTGATCCAAGGGGCATAATTTATACAACTTTTGTAGAGGACCTAAACATGATGCTATGTGCCAAATATGAAAGCTGAGAACCATCCATTTTCTGAGGAAAATATTTTTAAATTTGACACTATATGTTTCTATTACGAACTGGCTACCCCTGGGGCGGGGCCAATTTTGACACCGGGGGCATAATTTATATAACTTTTGTAGAGGACCTGAACATGATGTTATGTGTCAAATGTGAAAGCTGAGAACCTTCCAGTTTCTGAGGAGAAGATTTTCAAAGTTGTCACTATATGTTTCTATTGAGACATGGCTACCCCTGGGGCGGGGCCAATTTTGACCCCTGGGGCATAATTTATATAACTTTTGTAGAGGACCTGAATATGATCCTATGTGCCAAATATGAAAGCTAAGAACCCTGTAGATTTAGAGGAGAAGATTTTCAAAGTTTTCACTATATGTTTCTGTTGAAAACTGTCCACCCCTGAGGCGGGGTCAATTTTGACCCCAGGGGCATAATGTATATAACTTTTGTAGAGGACCTGTACATGATGCTATGTGCCAAATATGAAAGTTGAGAACCTTTCAGTTTCAGAGAAGAATATATTCAAAGTTTTACCATATATTTCTATTGAAAACTGGCTATGCCTAGGGCGGGGCCAATTTTGACCCCAGGGGCATAATTTATAAAAATAATTGTAGAGGACCTGAACATGATGCTATGTGCCAAATATGAAAGCTGAGAACCCTCCAGTTTCAGAGGAGAAGATTTTCAAATTTTCACTATATGTTTCTATTGAAAACTGACCACCCCTGGGGCGGGGCCAATTTTGACCCATGGGGCATAATTTATATAAATTTTGTAGAGGACCTGAAAAT
This sequence comes from Azorinus chamasolen, assembly GCA_963576725.1. NCBI lineage: Eukaryota > Metazoa > Mollusca > Bivalvia > Cardiida > Solecurtidae > Azorinus > Azorinus chamasolen. The sequence continues at coordinate 73,498 of CAUYWK010000094.1, read as the reverse complement.
GATGCTATGTGCCAAATATGAAAGCTGAGAACCCTGTAGATTCAGAAGAAAAGATTTTCAAAGTTGTCACTATATGTTTCTATTCAAAACTGGTTACCCCTGGGGCGGGGCCAATTTTGACCCCAGGGGCATAATTTATATAACTTTTGTAGAGGACCTGAACATGATGCTATGTGCCAAATATGAAAGCTGAGAACCCTGTAGATTCAGAGGAGAAGATTTTCAAAGTTGTCACTATATGTTTCTAATGAAATCTGGCTACCCCTGGGGCGGGGCCAATTTTGACCCCTGGGCCATAATTTATATAACTTTTGTAGAGGACCTGAACATGATGCTATGTGCCAAATATGAAAGCTGAGAACCCTGTAGATTCAGAGGAGAAGATTTTCAAAGTTGTCACTTTATGTTTCTAATGAAATCTGGCTACCCCTGGGGCGGGGCCAATTTTGACCCCAGGGCCATAATTTATATAACTTTTGTAGAGGACCTGAACATGATGCTATGTGCCAAATATGAAAGCTGAGAACCCTGTAGATTCAGAGGAGAAGATTTTCAAAGTTGTCACTTTATGTTTCTATTCAAAACTGGCTACCCCTGGGGCGGGGCCAATTTTGACCCCAGGGGCATAATTTATATAACTTTTATAGAGGACCTGAACATGATGCTATGTGCCAAATATGAAAGCTGAGACCCTTCCAGTTTCAGAGGAGAAGATTTTCAAAGTTTTACTATATATTTCAATAGAAAACAAGGCACCCCTGGGGCGGGGCCAATTTTAACCCCAGGAGCAAAATTTATGTAACTTTTGTAGAGGACCTAAAGATGATGCTATGTACCAAAGATGAAAGCTGAGAACCCTGTAGATTCAGAGGAGAAGATTTTTAAAGGTTCAAATTGTTGACGCCCGACGACGGACGACGCACGACGCACGACGCACGACGGACGACGGACGACGCACGACGACGGACGATGGACATCAAGTGATCACAAAAGCTCACCCTGAGCACAAACGTGCTCTGGTGAGCTAAAAATAGTACGTTTTGAACAACAAATAATGGAAATAGAAAGCATACTAGAATATCGCACCCATATTTTGCAGAAACGAATCAGACAATTCACGGTCAGATTATATTCCAGTACAATCAAACGCGCCAAAAATAATGGATGTACAATGTATTAATTTGTGTTTGGCGAATGCAGAACAGTTTCGGTTTGGAATTAGTCTCAATGAACCATTTCTCGAGTGTTTTATTTCATACATTTCATATCAAGTTTGTACAATATGGATGTATATATGTGTATGTACATGTAAAGTGAAAGATAGGCTGTGAAAATTAATCAAGGATATAAATATTAATCCAGGTAAGGTCCAGCGCGATCCGCAGTGGTACACCGTGGTCCACGATGACACCATCGCGACCTGCGGTGATAACGATCGCGCCCGGCGACGTGTGCCCCTGGTGAGACACCATCGCAGACCCATCACAAACCGCGCTGGATTGCGGAAGACCGCATATCAGCGCGGACAAAAAAAACCTTGTCCGCGTTGGATAAAATTGCGATGGGCCGCGGAAAACAAAAAGTCCGCTGGACTTGTACTGTATATAAGGCATTGCCCCGGTCTAATAGCATGAATGGATATCGTGTATTCACAATTTCTTCCAATAATATTTTCTTAAAATCTCTACAAGCTTGATATTGATATCGGCGAAAGTCACTACTTTCGGTTTGTACATGTAAGTCTTTACTTTCGGTTTAAAACCGAAAGTAGTGACTTTCACCGATATCAATATCAAACTTGTAGATATTTTTAGAAGATTATTATTTGAAAAATTGTGAATACACGATATCCATTCATGCTATCAGACCGGGACAATGCCTTATAAAAACCAAGCGACAATCATCACCGAGTTCTACAAATAGGGCGCAGCCATCATCACCAGTTCTAATTTGTATCAACGCAGTTGAAATCCGATATCTCGAACTCAGATAACCCGAACTTCCGGATTAACCGAAGTAAGAGTTCATTCCTTCCAAACTTTACAATACAGAATTGTTCTAAAATGTATACGTATATCTAGAAACTCATGTGGCAGTCTTTTGCAGCCCGAAAGTAGTTCTAACAGTTCTTACAGGAGCTTTCAGCATTACCGTAGACATGCATTAAGCTTTGAACTTGAGAAATTGTCCAGATTAGAAATAAGATGCCTCATAATTCTGTTACTTCGAACTAATTAGTATGGCCCCATGAAGTTCGAGATATTGAAGTTCATCTATATAAAACACAACAATTCCAAATATAAACATATTCAAAATACAAGCATATAAACACAGTCATCACAAAGTCTGAATGTGTCACACCGATGTGGCGTCTTGTCCACATTTTATTCAGTTACAGGCCTAGAAGCAGCACCAAAGGAAGGAAGCAGATTGGAATGAGTGAAAACTCGATCCTAGAACCGACGTCACATGTGCAAGTCTTGCAAATTCCAGTTTCTCGTTTCATCCGTCTGCCTTCGACAAAACGCTTTCCCATGTTCATTGTAGAACACTTCCACGTGTTTACTGGAAATCCCGCGTTCTTCCAAGCGTTGTAGCAATTTGTAAGGACTGTCTGTTCGATTGAATTCACACTTTGATCATCATTCACACTTTGAATATCGCCATTTTGCCTGTAGTACTTTCCATCCAGATACGATTTATGTGGGTCATTGAATGTAAACGAGTGGAACCCTAGGGCTTGAGATCTCGCATTGTAGCAGTACCCGGATGCTACAATAAGAGCGTCATTACCCGGGCAACTTTTGTAAAAATAATAGTACGCACCGGCATGCAGTGTAGCGGGATTGCATGACGAGCTGTATTGTCTTGCAGTGCTACCCTTCACAAAATGAAATATACCAGTATTGGAGACAATCGTGTTTCCTCTTCTAATATAGAGAACGAAAGCCGTTGCGCCTACAGACTCATCGACGGCCTCACTGTTACTATGGGGCTGTAGGTATAGAACATAGAAGGGGCTTCCAGAGCTCGAAATTATGTAACTCTGGTAGCCGTTAGTGTTCCAGTTCAGCTCTCGTTTGTTTAAATGCATTAAAGTTTCGTTGCCCAAATGAGTCGCTGACACAGATCCCAGAAATGGTAAAACCAAAAACAGCCAAAATAAAAGTCCAGCCATGTTGGATATCAAAGCTATGGTGAAAACGATCTAAATGTTAAACATTCTCGCCATATCCTATCTGTATTCCACTACGAATACACAGGAACTGGGTCATGTAAAACGTGACTGAAGTTTATCTAAGCGATCGTTACAGCATGTATGCAAGGCGTGCACAGTTGCGCTAAGCGTGTAGTATCCACGTGTTTATTCTATTTACAGCACGCATTGCTGCATATTTACTCCCGTACTCAGCAAAAATACATTTGGAACATGTCCATTTTTCATATCGATAGGGCTGCACACCGTACACCAAATATGAACGTGCTGGTATACACCATTGAACATCAGTTCAGCAAACATTACAGACTGTATCCAGCAAAGCGAAGTGACTGCATCTAGAATAGGACATATATTGACAACTTTCCTAGACAACCATATTTATCAAAATTTCCAGAAGTATTCGAACAGACAAACTTCGGCAAAAAGTGCAGATCCGGATCAAACGACTTATGATCTGTTTAATTAGGATCATTACTATGTCATAACACACACGCACAAAATTCACAAATTATCATATTTGGTTTCTTGCAAATGTTAAATTAATGAAAAGTTGTGTATTACTTTTAGTGCTGTTCTTCTATAACCCATTAATCCCTAGCAATGAGTATAACCCATCATTTACAAAGTACCAATTATTAGTACACTATTCCTATGCAGATAGTGAAGACCTTGATCAGAGCTCTCATAAATCAGCTCTCTGATCAGTGTCTACAGTATTTGAAACACACCAGAATGTACATAGTGTGGACCACTAGTACTTTGTTACGCTGTTAAAGTTGTTGGTCATATGATGACGTCAAACCACGTGATAGAGAAAATTGTGATGTTTGAAGTGTGAAGTTATGAGCATGAGGTGTGAATTTTGAAGTGTGAAGTTTGGTGTGTGAAGTGTGAACTACGACGTTTGAAGTATGAATATTCTATAAGATTTTAATAGTATTTATTCATGAAGTGTGAACTATGAAGTATGACGTGTGTATAGTAAAATGTCACCACCGGTCTTTCGTTCTAGATCCAGTCACTTCACTTTACTGGGTACATAGTCTACACTGTTTGGTAAACCATTGGATGTCGATTGGTCTATACCAGCATGTATGTCGTTTGTGGAGCCCTATCAGCATGACAAATGATCATGTTCCACATTTAGTTTAGGTGAGTGCGGGAGTAAATACATGTACAGTAAAATCTCGGTTATTCGAAAATTTAGTATAGAAGCATTTAGACACTTTTTGGCAGGTAGCTGCTTAATGCATGGTGAAAGGAGATTTCTGCATGACTTTCAGCATGCATTAAACTGCCACCTGTCTAAAAGATCGATACTGATAGGTATTTTGGTGTTCGAATAATCGATATTTTACTGTATGTCAAACGAAAATGCAGCAATGCATGCTGTAAAAAGTAGAACTACTACTACTACATACTATTAATGCTGCTACTATTACTACTACTGCTACTACAACTACTATGTCATAAATTCCAACTACACGTAGTGGCCAGGTCACACATTTCGATTTTTATAAAGACAGGACACATTATACGAATATTTACATTTACGGTACCAGTCACACTCACACTCAAACTCTCACACTCACCGACATAACTACATGTATACACACATACACATAATTACATTACTACCACTGTAAACCGAACGCAATGCCAAATTAGACGTCTACAGTAAAAAAAATAAAACATCCGGAAACACTCAAGAGTCTACTGTATCCCGACTTAGCACATGCTCTACATCGTGGCTGTGCTGGACGCGCCGAGAGGACTATATTCTTTAGTATAAAATAAACATGATCTATTTAGTGCAACGCTCTACCGTCGCCGTCAATTTTCCCGCGAAAATAGTGCTAAGTTACAAAGCAAACCATATACCTGATTAGTGATTGAAATTATATTTTGTCCAATGGCGTTGCAGTATTTTTCAAATTCTCTGACAATTTATTTTAGTAATTCAGCCGTTAGACGACGACTTCTATAGGCAAAACTTTGTGTTCCCATCAGCGAAATTGGCGGCAACAGTAGTTTATCAATTCTGTCTATATACGGTCGAGGAAACACCAGTCTTAACCCTTTCCCTCATATCAACGCTTTATCGCAATCAGAGTAGACAAAGACCAGACGTCTAATCAGGATTCGCTCTATTTCCGTATAAAGTATATAGATCTGATCCTACAGTTTTTGTTTGAACCAAAAGTTTCCTTGAAAAGTTTACATTATTAATGGGTTATTAATATTCCTGAATTGATCAATTCGTGTAGATCTATAAATGTTCCTTAGAGAAAGAGTTAAACACTGCTTCAAACCGGCCTGGCTCCAAATTATAACTAAAGACTCACAAATCCCCTTTAACAACCAACTCACACAATGTTTAGTAATTCAAATCCCTGAGATTGTCATAAAACATTGATTTTGTTAAGAAACAGCAAAAATGATTACTGTTTTTAATTTTAGTTTATTTTTCATTTATGTTCAATACTAACGTCCAGCATGATGACTTCTAGAGTTATAAAGATCAGTTTAATATTTATTTGATAATTGTGTCTTTTGTATCCCCCTTTTTTGAAATCATTTCAAAAGCTTGACTCCACATCAGTTCCTAAAAAACTGTCCGGAATATCGAGACATCATGTCAATTTCATTTGCTCCAACAGGCTTCAGCTGCTAGCTGCTATTGTATCATGTCCCTGAACTGCGCCCCGCTAGACCGATTTATTTTTGTAAATGCTGACTAACAAACACTAAGCTATACTTGGTTGAAGCGGTTCGATCAGGTAAATTGAAATAAACAAGGTTTTCGCAAGCCTCATTCTTCGTTGAAACATGGCGGACGAAACAGTGCATTTCGACGTATATTGGAGACAATTTTATCTGGAAATATGTGTAAATTGTATCTATTTTTTATTTTTTTAGAAGGGTGTTACTGTATTTGCACTGTTTTCATAGTAAATTTCGACGTATTGTGCAGTTGTTTAAAAGCTTTGCATTGTATAATCTTAAAAATGAATGTTCTGCTCCATAGCAGTAGATCCTTTTCAATCAAATTATCTTTTTAATATAATCGTTTCAAAAAGAAGTTTACTATTCAAATAAATAGAATTGTATTTAGTAATTCGTTTAGAAAGTTGCTATTGTATTTTTACTGTTTTCATAGTCCGCCCTTTCTTTTCTTCTTTTTTTCCACCGATAAATGCATTGACAGTTGCTATTCACAGCTGTCATTTATCGATGAAATTGACAGAAATTTACGCAATAAAGTATTGAAGCCAACGCCCTGAAATCTCGCAACCTTATTAGCACATGCTCTACATCGTCGCTGTGCTATTAACCAATAAGGTTGCGATATTTCAGGACGTTGGCTTCAATACTATATTGCGTAAATTTCTGTTTATTTCATCGATAAATGACAGCTGTGAATAGCAACTGTCAATGCATTTATCGGTGATAAAAAAGAAGACGAAAAGGCGGACTATGAAAACTGTACAAATGCAATGGCAACTTTCTTAACGAATTACTAAATACAATTCTATTTGTTTGAATAGTAAAACTCTTTTTGAAACGATTGTGTTAAAAAGATAATTTGCTCGAAAGGATCTACTGCTTTAGAGCAATTAATCCTTGAGAACATTCATGTTTAAGATTATACAATGCAAAGTGTTTAAACAACTGAACAATACATCGACATTTACTATAGAAACAGTGCAGATACAGTAGCACCCTTCTAAACAATTAAAATAAAAAATACAATTTACACATATTTCCAGATAAATTTGTCTCCTATATACGTCGAAATGCACTGTTTCGTCCGCCATGTTTCACTGAAGAATGAGGCTTGCGACAAACCTTGTTTATTTCAATTTACCTGATCGAACCTCTCCAACCAATCAATATGGTTTGCTTTGCAACTTTGCAATATTTTGGCGGGAAAATTGACGGCGAAAGTAGAGCATTGTGCTATATAGCTCAGAGCATGTTTATTTCTTACTACAAAATATAGTCCTCTCGGCGCGTCCCGCGCCTTGAGTACTATATTCCGTAGTATGAAATAAAAATGCTCTAACCTATACTTAGTTAATAGCACAACGACGATGTAGAGCATGTGCTAAATAAATAGTATGAAATAAAACAAACTGAAGGCGCGCGACGCGCCGAGAGGGCTATATTATGTAGTATGAAATACACATGCTCTGAGCTATTTAGCACAAGGCTGAAGGCTCTTCCGTCGCTGTCCATTTTTCCGCCAAAATATTGCAATACTGCAAAGCAAAACCATACTGATTGGTTGAAGCGGTTCGATCAGGTAAATGAACTGACGTTTCAGTAAATGAAATAAACAAGGCTTGGCACAAGCCTCATTTTTTAAACATGGCGAACGAATCTATGAATTTCAACGTATTGTTCGAAGGCTCTGAGTTAATCTTCAATACAGACAATTTAGACACTCAGTCTTTCAAAAACGGTATCAGATCGTGTGCCGCCAAAGCCACAACAAGCTAGTTTGTGGAGCATGCGCATTTAATATATAGAGAGTGGGCGGAGTACACATTCAGTTTTATCTGGAAAGTGTGTGTAAATTGTATTTAGTAATTCGTTTAGAAGGATGCTACTGTATTTGCATTGTTTTCATAGTGGATTTTGACGTCTTGTTCAGTTGATTAAAAACTTTGCATTGTTTAATCTCAAAATTGAATGATGTTCAGGATAAACTACTCTAAAGCTGCAAACCCTTTGGAGCAAATTCACAACAGTAGTAGTAGTAGTAGTAGAAGTAGTAGTACACAACAACAAACCAAACAACAACAAGAAAATCGTTTCAAAAAGAATTTTACTATTCAAACAAATAAAATTGACATTTGCATTTAGTAATTCGTTAAAAAGGGTTCTATTCTATTTGCACTGTTTTCATAGTCCATCCCTTTCTTTTTTATACCGATACATTTATAGTTGCCATTCACAGCAGTCATTTATCGATGAAATAGACAGCAATTTAAGCAATATGGTATTAAAGCCAAGTTAGCGAACGCCCTGAAATATCGCAACCTTATTGGTTAAGAGCACAGCGACGAGGCAGAGCATGTGCTAAACGCAGTTAATATATACTCAGCTCCGATATCTGTAGTTCGAATTCTTTGTGCCACTCATTACACAATTGGCTGCTCCTTAGAATGTTAGGAAGCACTCAGAGTAATAAAGCACTCTGCTCTATATGTTTAATATTTAAGCACTCAGCCACAGAGTATAGCACTAAACTTATTAAAGTGCTCAACCCTATAAGTCTAATATTTATCTACATGTATATCTACATATAGAGGCTCCCACCAAAACCGTGAAACGTTGGTCACTAGTTCGTAATGTTGCACTTATAGCTCTTCTGTGATATACATATTGCTCTCAACCAGATAAAACGGAGCCCTGTGCATTACTCAGGGAGCCAGTGGGGTCTACCGTGCACCCCAAGACTTTTTCATGGGTACCCAAATGTTCAAAAAGTGTACTGAAACAGAATCGCGAATGTACTTAAGTTTAAAGTTTTTTAGGATATGTTTATTTTAACCGTTCCCATGGCAACCCCAAGTTTTCGTAATGATGACCCATACCTGCAAATTCGCCCATATCTCAGCCATTTTTTGTCCAAAACCTATAAAACTAGTACCAAATTAAAGATAAGACAGTGTGCTTTTATTTACAGATGTTTTTAATTACCTTTTTAGCATACTCATGAATATCAATGAGAACATTAAAATAGTAAAAATCTTTAAAAGCTATTTGGACACTCAATTAAAGGACTTTAAGCAAGATTTAAGGTTGGGTTTAAAAACTGATAAATCCAAAAAATCTGTGAAATTGAAGTAGGAGTCGAATAAAATTCAGTTTGAATTTAATCACGAGATACAAGGAGGCTTGGAGAGCTTGTTGACTGCTGATTTGTCTGAGAGTTGTAGTAGCACTGTTTTGAGCTTGATATCCAAGGTCAAACACCGTAATAAGCTTATTCAGATTGCAGATAATCCCCCCGGGGCTGGCTTACAGTCAATGAATATGAGAGGCCACAATTTTGTTCCGATAGTGAGGACGAGAAGCGGCTTAAACAAGCCGAATCTAGAGCTGTCAAAAAACTTAAAACCTCCAAGCCTTCTTCCACATTTTCTTATCACCCTTACAAGCGTTTTTTTCTCTTCCAAGCAACGCCGGTGTGGTTCGACAACCAAAGTTCGAGGCTCAATTTGAAAGTCAGATACAGCAGCTTTTTCGAGGCAACCGTGTTAGCACCGTCAGAGACATCTGCTTCTCGCGTGGTCAGAGGGGACAATTCCGGTCAGAGTGTAAGGCTGCAGACGCTAACAGAAGGATCGGGTATTACTACGATCTACGATAGGCAACGTTCAGCAGGGGTGTCAGCTACCGCCACGGGATACAAGTCCACAGCTAAATGATTTTTCAGATGTGTTTAAAGTTGGCATGTGGCGGGAATTTGATTCTATACAAGTTCACGAAGACCTATGGTCGGCCCATAAAAATTTAAAGAAATTATCCCAAAGTTCCAAGTCGGAGAATACAGTAAAATCTTATAAAATACAGTTTCATCTATTTTGTAATTGGTGTAAGAAATACGATTTTCTACCTCTTCCGTGCACAGATTATACCATGGCGTTGTATTTGTCAACTTTAGAGGATAAGATGTCTTCGGAATCAAAGTTAAATGCTGTTATTTATGGCATTTCATATGCTCATAAGTTGAGTGGTCATAAAGATCCATGTCTTTCCCAACTGGCCAAAAATGTCAGAGAAGGCTTACGGAGGTCAGTAGGGAAAGTTCATAAATCTAAGAAACAATTTACAAAGGAAAATAGTAAATACTTTTGGTAACGATGACTTCTTGCTGAATAGACGATTTGTGGCCATGTCGTTGTTAAGTTTTTCAGGGTTTCTTAGGTTTAGTGAGCTTGTTGCCCTGAGACGCTCAGACGTATTATTTAAAGAAGATTGTGTGGAATTGATGATCAGGCAATCTAAAACAGATCAGTATAGGAAGGGTAATACAGTTGTTACTGCTAAAACACAAGAAGATTTGTGTGCTGTTAAGCATTTGAAAAATTATATTTTTTTCAGCAGGGATTCCTCGTGATTCAGATGAATTTTTGTTTAGAAAAATTTACTTTTCCAAAAAGAGTGGTATTTATAAACTAAGGGATGGTAGACCTGGGCCCGTATTCATAAAGCTCCTAAGGAGAAACTTAAGAAAAGTCCTTAGTTTCTTGAATATTCCTTAGTCTTATAAAATGAATACAAGTAAAAACATGTCAGAAAAATGAAGCTGTATATCAAATATATATTTAACTAAATATTCTACAAGTCATCAAATGAAAATTTATTCTGTGGTTTTGCTTCAGATGCAGACAGAAATATTTTCATTAAGTTGTCCTAAGGTTAAAATATTCCTAAGGAGCTTTATGAATATAGGCCCAGGGAAATTTTTCTAAGTTATGTAAAAGCCCAATATGGGCTACATTCCTTTAGGTCAGGTGGAACAACTAGCGCGTCTGAATTGGGTGTTTCAGATAGATTGATAAAAAAGCATGGGCGGTGGAGTTCAGATATTTCAAAAGATAAATACATTCATGAAAGCGAAAGCACGAAAAAAATATGTCTCTGATACTTTGCAGTTGAGCTGTTTTTGTTTTATTTTTACCTGTTCTTTTTCGGTTCGATAAATGCTGCCCAGTATAGGCCACTTCTATTTTGTGTTTAGTTATTTATTGCTTGAGCAAGTTACATAAAGTTATTAAATAAATAATTTATGTTTGGCTGAAGGTTCTGATAGAAAACATAAATTTATTTATTTGAGTTCGGTTGGTAAAAGTATTGACGGGTTATACCTTATTTGGGTGGTCACTAGACCGTGTTAGTGGCTTGTATAAATACAGGTTGCACACATGGTCAAGTTATTCGAGGCTATACCGGACAGTAGGAACACGAACATTATGTTAAGGACCCACCCTAATATGAATAAGATTTCTTAGACTTTTGAGGCATATTTTGATATTTGATATTTATTTTTCAGATAGACGATGTGTTTTCATTTAGTAAAGTGAGATTGTTCTGAGATTGTCGGCATGGGTGTTTGGGTGAGTGTTATGGTTCCACGGACTTTCTACTCAAAGTTTTGGAGTAGAGTTGACACTCTGCATTATAATTTATGTTTAAATGCTTGGACACACCTGCCACATTCAGTGGTATTTTCTAAGTGGAGTCATATAGTGAGGAAGAGTGATTTATTTTGTGTAGTTATTAATAAATGCTGCCCGGTATAGGCCACTCCTATTTTGTGTTTAGTTATTTATTGCTTGTGCAAGTTACATAAAGTTATTAAATACATGTAAATAATTTATGTTTGGCTGAAGGTACTGATAGAAAACATAATGTATAACTATTCACTTTTTTATCCTACAAATATAAAAAACTTCAAATGCAGTTTAACATGATGACAATATCCTCGGAAAACAAAATATATAATTTGAGGACCAAAACAATTAACTCTAAGTAACGTTTTAACTGTTTCCATAGTGACCATTCATTTCACTCTGTTCACACATATTCTATTAGTCGACATCTACCTGCAAAAATCGTCCATATCACAGAGAATTTGTGTGCTACTTGTATCGAATTTTGGCTAAGACTTTTGTTTAAAGGCAATGCTTAGGAATTACTACCTTATTTGCATACACATGAATATTAATGAGAAAAATAAAGAATAGTTAAAAATACAGAGATAATGAAAACCCTGTAAGTAACAATGTAACTGTTTCCATGGTAACCGATCCTTTCACATTTTGAAAATTGACATCAGCCTGTAATACTCCGCTATATCTGTTGCATTTGATGAATCATGAAATCAATTGTTACAAACATAGAGATGAGGCATTGCTTTAATAGTAAATATTGCTTTTCTGATATAAAATAATTTGCATGTGTTCAGTTCATTGTTTGGTTATAAATTTAGATACTTTGCTTTCTGAGTCATCAATATACACTACATTTGTTTTCTGATATCGGTAGGATAAAACTTTAGAGGTTTACGTTATTTCTGTATTTTAACTATTTTTTTTATTATTCTCATTATTATTCATGTGTATGCAAAATAAGGCTTATTCCTAAGAAAAGTTTTTTAAAAGCACAAGGTCTTAGTTCTAAGTTGGTATAAGTTTTATACAGTTAGCACATAAACATTCTGTGATATGGATGATTTTTGCAGGTAGGTGTCGACTAATAGAATATACACGTGAACAGAGTGAAATGAACAGTTAAAACGTTACTTAGAGTTAATGTTTTAGTCCTCAAATTAAATATTTTGTTTTCTGAATTGTTTGTTTGTATTGATTAACGTCAATTCTCGCTCACTATGTGCTAATTGGACGCCTCAGAGAGAGGGGAGAGGATACAGAGAAACCCGGGCGCGATGCCCTACTCTTATTATTGACAGGGTTTCTTTGGTTCTTTTAGATGCCCAGTGTAAAGCACTGATACATCGGACCTCGGTTTATAGTCTCGTCCGAAGGATTTGGTCCGGCGGGGGATCGACCCGTGATCCCTGGTATTGCAGTCGAGCGCGTTAGCCACACGACCACGTCCGCCGGTTTTTGTTTTCTGATGATATTGTCATCATGTTAAACTGCATTTGAAGTTGTTTTCTGATATTTGTAGGATAAAAAAGTTTACATTACATTATTTACGTAATTTCTATATTGTTTTTACAAAAACACAATATCTCATCTTCAAGTTGGTACCAGTTTTATAGGTTTAGGACAAAACCTGGTTGTGATATGGAGGATTTTGCAGGTATGGGCCATCATCACGAAAGCTGGGGGTTGCCATGGAAACGGTTAAAACGTTACTTAAAGTTAATGTTTTGGTCCTCAAGTTAGATATTTTGTTTTCTGTGGATTTTGTCATCATGTTAAACTGCATTTGAAGTTGTTATCTGATATGTTTAGGATAAAAAAGTGAAAGGTTTACGTTAATTCTATACTTTTTTACTATTGTTAATGTTCTCATTTATATTTATGGGTATGCAAATAAGGTAATTTATATAAAAAAAAAAGAAAAAAAAAAGAACTTGAAAACACAATGTCTTATCTTCAACTTGGTACCAGTTTTATAGGTTTAGGACAAAACTGGTTGTGATATGGGCAAATTTGCAGGTATGGGTCATCATTACGAATACTTGGGGGGTCTGTTGCCATGGAAACAGATAAAATACACATAGCCTTAAATAATTTAAACTTGAGTACATTCGCGATACTGATTCAGTAGACATTTTAGTACCCATGAAAAAAGTTTGGGGTGCACGGTAGACCCCACTGGATCCCTGAGTAATAGAAAAGCCTATCGGGACTCGCCTAACTACTGAACAGGAATGTATATGTATCGCTGTGCCAACTACGCCCGATAGAAATAGGCCAACTATAACGAAGTAAACTAATTTTGAGCCAACCGGTCCCAATGCTACTAGAATTAAATTATTAAAAGCAAATGCAATTTAGAGTAATATTTCAATAATGCCATTGGAAGGTCAAAAGAATAATTTACTTACAGACATGCCAATACATTCTTAAAACTCCATATCTTAAGACTCAAACGTCCAGTTCCTGGAACACACCCATACGTTAGTCCTTCAAAAAAGACCCCGGGTATGCTCATTTTTCGTGTTTTCATTTTCCGGCATACGCGAGGTCTTTCACTTTCTTTGCAAAAACACATAGCAGTCTCCGCCCATGAATTTGGGCGGGACATTTGGCATCTAAATGGTTTAATGGGATGTAGATGCATGCAGAACGCTTATTATTTGGTTAACTAAAGTATTTATGTATCGTTAAATGCATGCACTAGCTCTCTAGACCCACCTCTTCAGGTTCTAATAAAATAAAAATATCACCCTCTCACGTTTGCACTTTTCCAATGCATCCATATTATTAAAATAGCGAACAATGTCGAGGATATCCTAATGACAACCGTGGAACAAATTTACGAAATTTTAAGTAAACGAAATAAATTCGAATGCAGGACCAAAATGCTTTAGACAACAGATACTAAATGTTTAATTTACGACACCTGTATTGGTCAATAACAGCTGTTATGACGGTTGTGAAGCAAGATGGTGCACACGTTCATGTTGCAGATGCTGTTCAAAATGTGCAGTTAAATGTTGTATGGTGCAAGTGATACAACGATTCATAAAATAACATTAATGGGATTTGGTCATCAAAGTCATCGAAGTGAGGGGGTCTAGCGATGAGAAGCGTCGCGAATCGACCAGAAGCGACAATTAGAAGTTAGAGAAGTTATAGGGAATAGAATATAAACTGCAGCTATTATGTAAAATATCATCTAACTTGATGGATTGAATATAATAAACGGTAAATATCAAGATAGTATCATGATGTGACTATTTTAGCTACGATAATGAATCGTCAAAATATCTGTCACCCCGGGTGCATATGGTAAACAATTGAAACATGCATGTGCCTGAATTTCAGTAGACTCATCAAAAGCAATCTGCATTAGAATTTAGAATTAGCGAGGAAAAAACATACTACACTAGAAAACTACATCGGTCCTAATTTAGCGTCGCGAGAGTGGATGAATGGAGCCGATGCAGAAATAACGACTTGAAAATTGTATATTAGCCGTCTGATCTGGGTCTACAAAGGAAGTGGCAGTCTGCAGAATTAGCTTCGTAACAATTAGAAACAGAGCAGACAAAGATCAGACAGCTCCTATAGCAGTTGTCTGATCTGGGTCTACCATGTTTGCAAAGAGTATGTGCTTATAGAGTATCAACTTATAGAAATGTACGAAGATATTTGTAAGTCATTAGAAGAGAGAAAGCATTGTTGTTTAATTTTTTGCGATATTTATCGAAGGCTTTATGAACAGGAATAATAAGACTACACTGGAGACGCACGTCCCATTAAACAGCCATTACACCGACAGCCAGTTCACATGGCTCCTGAAATAGACAAATTGATGACATGTTTCAGAAAAATGTCAAACAACCATCTATCAGTCCCTGGAGCAGTAGAATAGTGCTCGTGACCAAAAAGACGGCACAAAACGCTTTTGCGTAGATTACCATAGACTAAATGATGTTACAGTGAAAGATTCCTATCCTTTGCCAAGGATAGACGACTCCTTAGAACAACTAGCAGGAGCTCAATGGTTCTCCTGTTTAGACCTGAATTCCGGGTGATCCGGGCAGGTGGAGCTTGAAAAAGCTGATCGGCCAAAAACAGCACTCAACTGCAGACGGTGATTATTTGAGTTCAGAGTCATGACTTTAGGACTCTGTAACGCCGCGGCCACCTTTAAGCGATTAATGGAGACGGTCTTAGCAGCACTGAACTGGCAAATATGCCTGATTTATCTCGACGATGTTATCGTCCATAGCCACATATTTGAAGATATGCTCTGTAACTTGGAGAGTGTGTTCGATAAGGTGAGAGATGCTTATCAAAAACTGAAGCCAAAACAATGTCAACTTTTCTGTAAAGAAGTAACATATGTCGGACATATTATCTCTGCAGAAGGAGTCAAAACTGATCCCCGAAAGACACGGCCTGTAAAAGAATGGTCAGAGCCTAGCAACCTCACAGAGATAAGATATTTCATGTGTTTGTGTAGCTATTATCGAAGTTCCATTCATGCATTTGCAGAATAAAAGCTAAACCATTGCACAAACTGAATGAAAAAGGGGCCATATTTGAATGGACAAAAGAATGTCAGCAAGCTTCTGCAAAGCTCAAACAGAGTCTATGTGAAGCTCAATGTCTTGTACATCCGATTTTACCAAGGAATTCTTGCTGGATACTGACGCCAGTGACTATGGAATAGGGAATGTGCTTTCTCAGGTGTAAGTGAGTGGGTGAGTTGGGTTTTACGGCACTGCTTCTCAGGTGTTAAACGGGCAGGAGAAGGTTGAAGCTTTTGCATGCAAATGCTTGACAAAAGCAGAGCGAATGTACAGCGACACAATGAAAGAGATTTAAACTGTAGTACACTTGTATTTCCGACATTAACGCAGAATATTGACCCATTTTCAGAATATATGTACTTCACAACATCAGGTGTTCAGTGCTTGTGTGGCGGCCGTAAAAAGTCGCCCCGTACTCCATTCTCTGTTGTTATATTTTCTGGTCCTTCGGGATCATTAGTTTGTGATGTTATTAGTTTTGAAAATTGAATACTGCTTAAGCCGGTGCTAGGAGGCGTGAGTAGTGTTGCACTTTTAATTACTACTCATGAACAGACTCAATAAAACCGAGTCTGCAATTTTCTCTTTTTGCATTTCTACTTTTGATTTCGAAGGATCACCCATTATCAGAATATTACCTGTATGGGAAAAGGTTTACCCTTAGAACCAGTCACGGGTCTTTGCGCTGGTTGATGCATTTCAAAATTCCAGAAGACCAACATGCCAGATGGATCGATGTTCTGTCGTAGCAACGACCTTGATAGAGCAAGTACTATCAAGGTTCGGTGAATCTCAGCGCATACATTCAGATCAAGGTAGACATTTTGAGAGTCAGTTGTTCAAAGACATGTGCAAGCTCAAACAGATAGAAAAGACCAGGACTACAACGTACCATGCAAGGTCTTCTGAGGGTATGGGGGAACGATTTAACAAAACCTTAGTGGACATGTTGAGTGCTATTGTAAATAACAATCATACTGACTGGGTTGAACAGCCTCAGTATATTATGATGGCAAATCGGCCTACAGAACATGAAACAACTGGTTTCACCCCAAACATTTGCATTTTGGGACGGGAAATAACCACACCGTTTGATATCACGTATGCAATGCCCTCAATCTGTAATGTCATACCTGGAAATGAATGGGTATGGCATCTGCAAGAGCGAATGGAAAAGGCCCACCGCCCTATTAGTGATTCCATAAAACGACAAATGAGGCTGCATGATAGTAGCCTCTCGTATGACTTATTTTATGTAGGTAAGCAGCTTATGTATTCTTTCCCGTTAAAAAGGTAGGCTGTTCCTCAAAAAAGACATCCTACTGGACAGGGCCGTGTGATGTAAGAGACAATTTATCTAATTCATTGTACAAAGTGAACTGCGGTCGCAGAGGTAATAACCAGGTTATATACTGTTATCCTTTGAGTGACGCTTTGGAAAAAGATTTTTTCTATTTTCAGAAACAGTGGCATGTCACAGATAAAAAAAA
Source organism: Azorinus chamasolen (assembly GCA_963576725.1). Classification (NCBI taxonomy): domain Eukaryota; kingdom Metazoa; phylum Mollusca; class Bivalvia; order Cardiida; family Solecurtidae; genus Azorinus; species Azorinus chamasolen. The sequence goes on along the minus strand of CAUYWK010000094.1, from coordinate 56,034 downwards.
CTGAACGCAAGGCACCTCTGGTGTGCTCCAATTGCAAAGAGACTATATAATTTGGCAGGTTCAAACATTGCACGGAGGTGTGTGTTATGAAAATGGTTCTCTGTGATGAGTGCCAGAAAACATTTAGTAATAAGACGTACTGCCTGCAGCATCAGAACACGCACCAGAAGTATCCGGCCTACATCATGAACTATCAATGTTCGTTGACCAAGCTAGTGAGGCAGACGCTGAGAGTCTTGATGACATTTGATCAAAACCAGAGTGCGAGGTTACGGAGGAACCTCCATCTGATCTTTTATTGGGACACATCATCAACAAGAGGACAACGCCGAAAGCTGTTTTTGGCACTGGTAAGAAGAACAGCTCCAGAATCTGAAGAGACACCAGTAAAGAAAACGATCTTGTAGAAACATTAGGAGAGTGAAGATCAGGAAGCGAGATGCAAAGGACATTGAGAAAAGTTAGGCTTGTTTGAAAGAATCACATAAAGGGTGAGGTGAGGGTATTTAGGTTAGAAGGAGAAATGTACTCTTCAAACTTAGCATGTAGGAGAATGATCGAGTGCTCGCTCAGCCTAGGAGACGTTTATCCAGCACACGAAAGAGTAGAGATAGGTGATATTAAAGTCACAATGACTCCAGAGGGAGAGATGTATTTGATGTTAAAGTATTAGGGAGAATAGTCAAGTTTTGAGAACACTAACATTTTAACATTCATTGAGAGGCTGAGAAGATGATAAATAGATAAACCATGAGAAGTTTGAGGGTTGAAGACATTAATAAAAGTTTATATTGTTTTCGATGAATCAGCATTGCTCCTGTCCAAATGAATCTTAATGAATGTTAAGAATTTATTTATGCGGGGTGCATATGGGTAAACGAAGGCATGGGTAGTGTGGAGAGAATGGGCAGTAGATATAGCTTTGCAACAAGTTTTACATAGGTGCTTTCCCTTATTTCGCTAGGATATTTTACGTCAAAACAGACGAAAGACCGATAATTCATTTATTTAGTATTACTTTTCTAATGCTTCTTAGGGCCTTTTTATATCATACATACCAATTGTAAACTTTGTCTTTCATAATCCGCTACCCAGTCTTTCGTTTATTAGTTCAAATTGGTGTTATTCTTAATCATAATGTTGCTATCAACAGACGCTCATTGAATATAGAGTATGATGAATTGACAAAGCCCGTAGTCCGTCGTCAGTAGCCGTAGTCCGGCGTCAGTAGTCGGAAGCCAGCTGGGGCATGACTTCGAAAATCTGTTGCCATCAGCATGTAAAAGTCGACACTTTACTACAGACAGGCATATCAGCAGTATCCGTCGATCTGATCTCTCCCTCTCTCCCACTCTCTCTCCCTCTTTATCTTAAACAATTGGGTCTTTAACTGGGTCTTTGAGTTACCTTTAGGCTGTAGCAAATTTCATTTTTTGCCGAGGAAGACCCGCTTTATTGGTGGAGTTTGTTCGTAGTTATAAGACAAAGAGAACATAGGGTCTAGAATCCTATTTTGATTAGGTTTGGGTTGCAAGCTGCCTCAGAGAGCCTCGTGGACTAATCTAGCCCAGTAGACTTGTCTAGAATTGTATGCTATAAGATTTAGTAGACTGCAGCTTAAAAGAGAGTACTCGTTGAGTGAGGCAGTTCAGAAAGTCATATGTATTAGGCTGCACAAAGGTCGATTCCTCGAAACCTAGACTAGCCTCAAAGAGTCAGTCTACGAGAGGCAGCTGGGTAGGTATGTCTACGAGAGGTATCTAGGTAGATAGGTCTACGAGGTATATCTAGGTAGATAGGCCTACAAGAGGTATCTAGATAGATAAGTCTACTAGATATATCTAAGTAGATAGGTCATCCTGAGACTCAAGCCTACGAGAGTTGTGTAGCTAGATAGGTCTACGAATGCTATCTAGCCAGGTAGGTCTACCAGAGAGCTTCTTTGATGCTTATCTAGCTTGGTCTCGGCTGTGTGATAGCTGTAAATACTGTTGATTAGTTTTAATTATTGTGCTTATTGTTAGTCTAATAATCTTAAAATAAGTATTAGAAGTTCCCAGTTTATTTAAACATAATCAATGGACAAGTAATGCCGAGGAAAATACTTATATATCTGTCTGTTCTCGGCGTTCTGCCACAATACTAACAATATTATCCCATTGAAAAACAGAGCAGGCCCTGATCCTACTGGGGCCATCTAATTTTGGTCTACTCTGTTTGCCAAGACATCAAAGGTTCTATCAGGTAAATGGTTAAAAATAGTTGATATAGGAGAACTATGTGAAAATAATATTTTAAGTAAGTACAGATTCTTTTTTAGTAAAGTTCGTTCAGGTGTTGTGCCGCGGAGCTTAGATATGAAGTATCTAAGCAAACGCGTGAAAATGTCTTTATATGAAGGAAAATATTAACCCTTATTCCTCTAATCATGACTTGAATTGTGATCATTTAGGACTCATAAGGGCCCACACTGTTTGACACTCAGTCAATATTTCCTCAAAAGCTTCAACTCTTTGCACGTTAAGTAATTTTCCATCTGCAACAATTGTCGTCTGTTTCAATTCTTAAAATAAAACTTTTTCTCGTTTCTTTGCAAAAATATTGTCAAGATGACAAACAGTTTGGATCCTGATGAGACGCCGCATTATGTGCCGTCTCATCTCATCTTGATCCAAACTGTTTGCATAGGTAATCACAGTTTTGCCGCTAGCGTGCAAAGAGGAGTTAATGAGTTGAAAGTTTTCAAGATTTCACCAAATCCAAATCTAGGCAGACATGATGTGTTACACCGGGGAAAATGTTAATGATATGGCCTTTATATGATGATACATGTACTAGGAATGAACTGTTTACCAAAGCCTCTGGTTTGACATTCTGTTTCATATACGTGATAGGTTGTGTTTAAAATTATGTTTTTCAAATGTATGTTCAACGTTGTCGCTCAGGCTGTTTTAGACCCAATCGTTGAATACATCTACTGAAAAGGAGTATATACTAGACAAAAGGAAACATTTAGAGTTGTGTAGTTAGTTTTGAAACCATTGTGATTAGAATGCATTTGCTCCTATGCAGGAATGTTCAGCTCTATTTATCACAATAGTTAAAAAAAGGTGTCATTACAGTGGCGCCAAAAGGTGTCAATACCAGGGAATGCGTTCATACATGTTGTTGCCAAATCCTGCTTTCAGACTTAAGGACTACTTGATATATTGCTCGATCATGCATCATATTGCATTTCATTCTTCAATGTTTGATGGTAGTGCTATTTTAAATATATGAGTATTGTTGGATATCACAGGGTTTTATTGAAAAATGTTTAACTCTTTTACTGGCAAATTCGCAACTGTGATTACCTATCCAAACAGTTTGGATCAAACTTAAGCACCGAGTGGCCCGATATATCACCAGGGTCCAAACTATTTGTTACTGCTGAAATGTTTTTGAAAGAAAAGCAGAGAATTTTTTCTGAAAACGCTCTCTCTCTCTCTTGAATATTATATTTGTTTCTAACAAAGATATTCTCAAATGATATCTGGAGTAGCTGAACCATTTCTTGATCAACTGGTACGATATCAATGTGGTATTCTTAAATCTTACCTAAGCCTAACACTCCTTACTAATAAAGGACAACTTTGAAATATGACCAACTTCACAATCTACATATCCACTGGAGCAAATTCAAGAACTTTCGACACAAACCTTTATCGAAACAGCAGTACCATAAAAAACCTATGTATAAAGTAATGACTCGACTAGGACTCGAACCCAGGACCTTTGCCTTACCGTGCAAACACTACCGACTGAGCTACCGAGCCACACAGTAAAGCCTATCAACAGGTTCACCACAATCTCGGCTCGGCTACACACATACCATCTACACAAGAATTCCCCCGAATTCTTACTGAAAGTACACTCCACGAGTTTCTCATTATTACAAATTATTTTATCTATTACACTCTACCGACTGAGCTACCAATCCGTACAGTAAAGCCTATCATCTGTTTTACCACAATCTCTAACCAGCTACATATACAACCACAGTCACGTAACGCGTATCAAGACGATGGTCAAAATTTTGAAGAATATAACTGGATCTCTTATAGCTCCTAGTTGTTTATAATACAATTAGACTCTAGTGGTGCGTCAACTGTTTTAATAGTTTTCCTCGACTTTTGGAACCTTTACAAACATACCAGACTGTAAGACGGCTCCTGTAGTAACCATCTGATCAGGGCATTTTCTCTGTGCTTTTGGAATGATATAAACCTAATTGTACAGTTTATGCATGCCATGGGCAACATACTGTGTTCACATGCCGTTATAAGAAATGATTTTATTATGATCCATGATGTTATTATTTCTAACATGAATAATGACGAGAGAAAAACATCAGTGGTCACTTTAGAAAGTGTTTGCTGTAATATATCATAGGAAACGGAAATATACAGAGCTTAATCCTTACAGTGCTTGGATCGAATGTATACGACCAGTGTATACAGTGTAGACCCAGGTCAAAGGGCTTCTAGGGGAACCCTTTGATCAGGATACGCACTGTTTGTAACAAGCAAATTCGCCGAATTAATATGCCCCGCCAAAATCAAGCGCTGACATCAGTATTTGATTGAGTCATTGACCAAAGGGACAGGACGATTTTTCTCATAGTGCCATAACTCTGGTGTTCCATGGTAAATGTGAGTCATCACTGCAATGCCGCATTTCCTATTGGTACTTAACATTTTCACAAAAAGGACATGTATCAGTCATGCAGGAAACACCACATACAAAACACACAACCGCCCAAACAGCACCACGACAAAAACAGTAAATGCACATGCATATTAAAAAAAACAAAGAGACTCACAAAGACATAACAAACAATAGGGGAAGATAGAAAACTCCGTTGAAGCGGTCAGTGACAATTGTCATTTGGGGCTTAAACCGGTTTAGGGGCACCCGACCTCACACTTATTCTATTTACACCCTAAAATGAAAAAAGTGGAAAATTCAAGTAGGAAAAGACACACAAAACGCAAAAACAAATAAAACAACGATAGAAAGCAAGTAACACAAACACCCGCGAGCGCACGCACACGCACACATACACACATACGCACACGCACACGCACACACACACACACACACACAGAATAGACAAACAGTGTTAATACACATCCCCTCTCCGACTAATCTGCAACAACCGCAAAGGCAAATACAGTGTAAGTATAGTGTAGTGCAAGTAGAATGGAAACATATTTAAGTGAAACAAATGATTGAGCAGCAAACAGAGTCACTGTAGAAAAGCAGTAAAGGGTACGGTAAGAACGTTTCCAGATTTCAGAGGTAGTCTTCATAGAGTATTAATCCTTTTCGGCCGGTGTAACGAGGTAAAGTGACCCCCATAGAAGACTGATCCCCGCTGGTCACTATTCTTCAGAAAAAGAGACCCCTTTCTGAAAAATATCGACTCCCCTCTGAAAAATAGTGACCCCCTACGCGATATCTATAAAATATTGACCCCCGCCCCAACTATTACTAACAAATTAGTAACCATTGCAAATACTTGAATACCTAATATTGTTGCGGCTGCAGCGTTGTTTTTGTTGTTGTCGCTGCAGCATTGGGTGGAAGGGTATGTGTGTGTTAGGGTTTGGGGGAGTTAAACGAGATTTAACGCAAACGCTTTTTTATTTAGAAACTGTCAATATTTTGGAAAATGTTGACACCAGCAGAAGAGTGACAGTGGGTGTGAAAGTAGTAGTTGTATTAGTAGAAGTAGTGGTAATATAACTTATTTTAAGGAGACATTTACCATGCATTTTGAGTATAACAACCTTTTCTGTGCGATCTAATAAATGATTCCATACTTCTAACAGCGACCGACCTTACTTGTCAAAGTACAAAAATGAGTCATGCAGGAAACACCACATACAGAACAAACACTCGCCCGAACAGCAACACAAGGAAACAGCAAATGTACATAACTAGAAAAAACAACAAGAGACGCACAAAGACAAAACAAACATACAATAGGTGGAAGATGGAATTACCGCCTTGGAACGGTCAGTGACAAAAGTCACTGGGGGATTAAACCGGTTTATGGGCGCCCAACCTCGCTCTTATTCCATCCCCATCCTAAAAGACAAACAGTGTAAATAAACGTATCCCCTCTCCGACTAATCTACAACAACCTACAAAGTCCTGTTTTTAAATCTTTACAGTAAGTAAACTCTTCTTTTTATAAAGGCAAATACTACTACTTGTGTATTTTATTTTGTACCCTTTAGTAATAATTAACAATATAAACGAACACAAACGCAAATTAACTTCAATTGAATATAAAAGGATAAAAGTAGACGATTAATCTCAGTCTGATTGGCAAACTGTTTTGAAACTCAACAGGTGCTGATATTTTCGATGTCATACATTTGACTTACTAGGCAGTCACAAACAGGCGATGAACACACAAGTAAAACTATCTTCTCTAGGTTATGAATAGAATATAAGATTCGTGTTCGTGTTTTATTGGGTCTATTAAACTCGTCCTTTTAGACAAAAATAAACACGCGACAAATTCTTGCTGTTGTGGTTTTCTACAAAGCTCGTTTAAAATAAAAGTAAAAACCATTATGAACAACTAATCAAATGTTTATTATCTGCAGAGGAAAATGGCCTGTTGCAATTGAATGGTCTGTTGCAATTGTACACACTATATTGCTATGGTATATGTCACACGTGCTTGACCTTTTATATAAGAAAATCAACAGCATCTCTCCGACAATAATTGACACAATTCTCTATAAATGAAATTGTATTCCGATGTTGTGTAGAGGTGTGTGAATGCGTGGGTGCGTGCGGAAGGGTGTTTATTTATAAGTGATTGGGTACGTGCATGTGCATGTGTGTGTACATGCGCGCGCGTGTGCGTGCCTGCTTGCGTGCGTGTGTGTGCTATTCTGTACGAACAATGATTACAATTCGTATTGCTTGGCGTCCATTGCGCGCATTGGTCATGATATATTGAACAGGGCTCAAAATGATATTACTAGGGATCACAACATCTGTAACAATAATTTTTATGACTAAGGTTAAATATGTTTTTCGAAATACGTGAAACCCTTTCTTTAAAGTATACTTAGGGCAAATTAAATTTGCTGGTATTGTTCAAAATATAAAGAAGGTGGGCCAAAGCATTATGACCGGGGATCACTATTGTTTAAAAAATACTGACAAGGGTTAGATATTCAGAAAAAAATGACACCCACCCTTTCTACAGCATAATTGAGATCAATTAGCATTGGGCGCATTGGTAATTATATAATAAACGGGGCTTAATAACCTATGAAAGGGGGTCACTACATCTGTAAGAATGATAACCAAGGTTAATTATTTTCGGGTAAAGTTAAACCCTTTCCTTAAATTATACTGGAGATAGATTTGAGTTTCAGGGAGTCGTTCAACATATCATGAATGTGTGTCAAAGCACTATGACCGGGGTCGCTGTTTTGTAAAAAATACTGACCTGGGGTCAATATTCCCTAAGTACAAAATACTTGGGTTCAATTAACATTGTGCGTATTAGTCTAACGATTGAACGTGTGTCAAAGCACTATGACCGGGGGTCGCCATATTATTAAAAATATAATGACCGGGGTCGATATTCTTCAACAAATGTGACCCCCTATGTACAAAATACTTTGGTTCAATAAGCATTGCGCGATTTAGTCATGATATAATAAGCACGGCTGAAATTGCTATGACCATGGGTCACTACAACTGTAAGAATTATGACCAAGGTTAAATATATTACGAGTAAAGTTAAACCTTTTCTTAAAATTATACTGGAGGTAGATTAAATTCGCAGGAGCTGTTCAACATATAATAAACGTGTGTCAAAGCACTATGACTGGAGGTCGCTATATTTTAAAAAATAATGACGGGGTCGATATTCCTCAGAAAATGTGACCCCCTATGTACAAAATACTTGGGTTCAATTAGCATGACGCGCATTAGCCATGATATAATAAACACGGCTGAAATTGCTATAACCGGAGGTCACTGCATCTTTTACCACTATATTTGCCATCGCGGTTGTTGTAAATTAGTCGTAGAGGGGATACGTTTATTTACACTGTTTGTCTTTTAGGGTGGTGATGGAATAAGTGTGAGATTGGGCGCCCATAAACAAGTTTAACCCCCCCCCAGTGGCATTTGTCACTGACCGTTCCAAGGCGGTACTTCCATCTTCCCCCTATTGTTTGTTTGTTATGTCCGTGCGTCTCTTTGTGTCTTTTATATTCATCTACATTTGCTGTTTGTCGTTGTGATGCTGTTTGGGCGGTTGTGTGTTTTATATGCGGTGTTTCCTGCATGGCTCATACATATACTTATATCATGAACGTGTGTCAAAGCACTATGGCCGGGGTCGCTATTTTTAAAAAATACTGACCTGGGGTCGATATTCTTCAGGTAATGTGACCCCTATGTACAAAATACAGCATATAGTTTACGAGAAAGGTTAGGCCCTTTCTTTAAATTATACTGGAGGTAGATTACGTTCGCGGGAACCGTTCAACATATCATAAACATGTGTCAAAGCACTATGACCGGGGGTCGCTATTTATTAAAATCTACTGACCAGGAGTCGATATTCTTCAGAAAATGTGACCCCCTACGTACAAAATACTTGTAAATTAGTATTGCGCGCTTTAGTCATGACAGGATAAACTCGGCTGAAATTGCTATGAACGGGTGTCACTACATCTGTAAGAATTATAACCAAGGTTAAATAGTTTACGAGTAAAGTTAAACCCTTTCTTTAAATTAAACTGGAGGTAGATTACGTTCGAGGTAACTGTTCAACATATCATGAACGTGTGTCAAAGCACTTGGACCGGGCGTCGCTATTTTTTAAAAAATACCGAGCGGGGAGTGGGTCGATATTCTTCAAAAAATGTAACCCCCTACGTACAAAATACTTGGGTTCAAGTAGCAAGGCGTGTATTAGCCATGATATGATAAACAGGGCTGAAATTGCTACGACCGATGTCACTACATCTGTAATAATTATGACCAAGGCTAAATAGTTTACGAGTAAAGTTAAAACCTTTCTTTAAATTATACAGGAGGTATATTAAAGTCGCGGGAACTGTTCAACATATCATGAACGTGTGTCAAAGCACTATGACCGGGGTCGCTATTTTTTTTTAAAAATAAATGCTGACCGGGGTCGATATTCTTCAGAAAATGTGACACCTATGTACAAAATACTTGGGTTCAATTAGTATTGCGATCTTTTGTCATGATAGGATAAACACGGCTGAAATTGCTATGACCGGGTGTCACTACATCTGTAAGAATTATGACCAAGGTTAAATAAAATCGAGAAAAGTTAAACCCTTTCTTAAATTATACCAGAGGTAGATTAAGTTCGCGAGAGTTGTTCAACATATCATAAACGTGTGTCAAAGCACTATGACCGGTGTCGCTATTGTTTTAAAAATAATGACCGGGGTCGATATTCTTCAGAAAATGTGACCCCCTGTGTACAAAATACTTGGGTTCATTTAGCAATGCGCGCTTTAGTAATGATAGGATAAACACGGCTGAAATTGATATGACCGGGTATCACTACAGTTGTAAGAATTATGACTAAGGTTAAATTGCTTACGGGTTAAGTTAAACCCTTTCTTTAAATTATAGTGGAGGTAGATTAAGTTCGAGGGAACTGTTCAACATATCATGAACGTGTGTCAAAGCACTATGACCGGGTCGCTTTTTAAAAAATAAATACTGACCGGGGGTCGATATTCTTCAGAAATGTGAACCCCAACGTAAAAAATACTTGGGTTCAATTAGCAACGCGCGCATTAGCCATGATCTGATAAACAGGGCTGAAATTGCTATGACCGGGGTCACTACATCTGTAATAATTATGACCAAGGTTAAATAGTTTACGAGTAAAGTTAAACTCTTTCATTAAATTATACAGGAGGTAGATTAAAGTCGCGGGAACTGTTTAACATATCATGAACGTGTGTCAAAGCACTATGACCGGGGTCGCTATTTGTTTTTAAAAACAAATAACTGAACGGGGGTCGATATTCTTCAGAAAATGTGACACCTATGTACAAAATACTTGGGTTCAATTAGTATTGCGCGCTTTAGTCATGATAGGATAAACACGGCTGAAATTGCTATGACCGGGTGTCACTACATCTGTAAGAATTATGACCAAGGTTATATAAAATCGAGAAAAGTTAAACTCTTTCTTAAATTATACCAGATGTATAATAATTATGACTAAGGTTAAATAGTTTATGAGTAAAGTTAAACCATTTCTTTAAATTTTACAGGAGGTAGATTAAAGTCGCGGGAACTGTTTAACATAGCATGAACGTGTGTTAAAGCACTTTGACCGGGGTCGCTATTTTTTTAAAAAAAATACTGTACGGGGTCGATATTCTTCAGAAAATGTGACCCCCTATGTACAAAATACTTGGGTTCAATTATTTCCGTTTCAATGTTTTGAAAACCAGATCAGACGCTGAGTAACTCGTTCTCAGGCCATGCTCTACATCAAAACAGACCCACATCTGTTCCAATACATATGGCGCTAATATTAGTAGTAGACATATCAATGTAATATAAGTAGGTCTAATGGTAGTAACAGAAAAAAATCAGTTGTAGAAATAGTAGTAGTAGTAGTAGTAGTAGTAGTAGTTTGTTGTAGTAGTTGTTGTGTTACAAAACGTACAAACAACAGTACCAGTAGTAATAGTAGTATAAGTAGTAGTGATAATATGTGTACCGGTATGTGTACGTGCATGCGTTCGTGTGTGATTTTGTGTATGTACATGCGTGTTGCGTGTGTGTGTGCGTGCGTGTACATGCGTGTTGTGTGTGTGCGTGCGTGCGTGCGCAGGCGTGCGGGTGTATGTTTTGTTGAAACAAAGACAGGGAGTCACTATTCGATGGGGGGTCACAATTCTTCGTAAGGGGTCAGTTTTCTTCGTGTGCAGGGGTCGTAATATTATGACCGGGGGTCAAAATACTATGACCGGGGGTCACTATTTTTTAAAAAATACTGACCGGGGGGTCAGTATTCTATGGGCGTCACTTTACTTCGTTACAGGACATGCAGTAGGATCGTATCCATTTTCAATGAATGTTTTAACATATTTGATGAAAATGGGTATGTTCAATAATTTTACGAAGTTTGTTAATCACCTCACCATAAAATTAAGGATATGAAATAACGTTTCACAGTCCAATAAGATTACACTTATATGGCCCCGGACAGACATACGTGTTACATTTTTTGTAAACAAAGGGCCATGGTTCTGGTGTTCCTATGTCATTACAAATGATACTGGCAGAGTTGTAAGTCCTGATGCAATTAACATTTACACAAGGTTTCATTGAAAAACTCCATACAATTGCTGAGAAAGGGCTCCTGACACGCAAAAACGTTACATTTTTGGCCAACAAAGGGTCATAAGTTTGGTGTTCCGAGGTCAATGTGAGTGACACTTGCAAGTCCACATTCTATTATGGTAGTAAATATTTACATAAATTTAAATGAAAAACTCTAAACTGTTTCTGAGATATCACTCCGGGACGCACGCCCGCATACACGGACGCACGGAGAACGCCAAGACAATACCATTCCACTTTCGGCGGCGAGGGATACATGTAATAAAAATATTTTTCCTCAGGTCTAGATGGACGTTGATGCATTTTGTGTTTAATAATTACTCAGAACAAAAGGATCCATTTTAAATTAGTCAGCAGATTCAGGTTTATCATTCTGTTATGAAAATCGTTGTATGTTCAAGTTCTTCTGTGCTGCATTTCAAAACAATGACCGGATTAGTAATCAACAGATTAACTCGCCTTTGCAAACAGAGTAAACTCAGACCAGACGGGTCCTTTAGGGATCGGTATTTGCTTTGTTGTTTCATTTGTTTCTACATTTAACGAATAATCGAGAATAGTCATGAAGTCATGAATACTGGTATAAATATTCATGAAGAAAATTATTGACACCTTTGAAACGAAACCAGTTCAGAATGCTCCAACAGGCTTACTAGATAATTGAAATGTTTAAGAATTTAATTCATTTTAACCCTTCATTTGATACATACGCCTGTAGACGCCTTTGCAATAAGAATAGGAGCAATCTGATCAGGACCTGTTCTGTTTGCCTATAGAGTGATATATATCTGATTAGTATATGCCATGCTAAACGCACATATGTTGGCATGCCCTTATAAAAATCATCTTATTATTATTCTTGATGTCATTATTTCTTACATGAATATTCATTGCGTAAAGGGATAAGGCAGCATGAAAACCAGCTGGCATGCTGTTATTTGTTCAAAGCATCTGTAAGGCAGGGAAGATTCGTTACATGTATTTGGTATATGCGGATGCTGCTGCCTGTATATTTATGCCCCCAGATCAGATCGGGGGGGGGGGGGCATATTGTTTTTGCCCTGTCTGTTTTTGTCTGTTTGTCTGTTTGTCTGTTTGTCTGTTTGTTTGTCAGCAACTTTAACATTGGTCATAATTTTTAGCCAGTACAGATAGATACTTGATATGTGGCATGCATATGTATCTCATAAGGATGCACATTTAGAGGGGTGACATGTCAAGGTCAAGGTCATTCTTCAGGGTCAAAGGTCAAATTGTCTGTTTCTTTGTCTGTAACTTTAACGCAACTTTAACATTGGTCATAACTTTTGAGCCAGTACAGATAAAGACTTGATATGTGGCATGCATATGTATCTCATAAAGCCGCGCATTTTGAGGGGTGACATGTTAAGGTCAAGGTCATCCTTCAAGGTCAGAGGTCAAATATATGGGTCAAATCACTGACTTTAACATTGACCATAACTTTTGGACCAGTAGAGATAGAGACTTGATATTTGGCATGCTTGTGTATCTCATGAAGCTGCACATTTTGAGGGGTGAGGTGTGAAGGTCAAGGTCATTCTTCAGGGTCAAAGGTCAAATTGTCTGTTTGTTTGTCTGTAACTTTAACATTAGTCATAACTTTTGAGCCAGTACATTTAGAGACTTGATATGTGGCATGCATATGTATCATCTCATAAAGCCGCACATTTTGAGGGGTGACAAGTCAAGGTCAAGGTCATTTTTCAAGGTCAGAGGTCAAATATATGGGTCAAATCACGGACTTTAACATTGGCCATAACATTTGAACCAGTACAAATAGAGACTTGATATGTGACATGCTTGTGTATCTTTAGTCTTTATATTTGGTATGCATGTGTATCTCATGAAGCTGCACAGTTTGGGGGTAACATGTCAAGGTCAAGGTCATCTTTCAGGGTCAAAGGTCACCGACTTTAACATTGGCCATAAGTTTTGAACCAGTAGAGATACCGCTTAAGCCGGTGCTAGCAGCGTTGCATTTTCAATTACTGTTCATGAACAGACTCAATAAAACCGAGTCTGCAATTTTCTCTTTTTGTGTTGCAATTTTTGCTTTCGGGGGATCACCGCCTTTCAGAATTTATAATCTTCACAACAGCAGATGTTAAGTGCATGTGTGGCGACGTAAAACGTCGCCCCGTACTTCATTATCAGTGTTGTTATACCTTCTGATCCTTCGAGATCATGAATTTCAGTACTTCTTGTTCTGAAAATTGAATACCGCTTAAGCCAGTGCTAGGGGGCGTGAGCAGTGTTGCATTTTCAATTACTGTTCATGAACAGACTCAATAAAACCGAGTCTGCAATTTTCTCTTTTTGTGTTGCAATTTTTGCTCTCGGGGGATCACCTCCCTTCAGAATTGATAGTTGGTATTCATGTGTTTCTCATTTGGCTGCACAGTTTGTGGGGTGACATGTCAAGGTCAATGTCATCTTTGAAGGTCAAAGGTCGCCAACATTAACATTTGCCATAACGTTTGAACCAGTAGATATACAGCCTTGATACTGGTATGCATGTCTATCTCATGAAGCTGCACAGTTTGAGGGGTGACATGTCAAGGTCAAGGTCATCTTTCATGGTCAAAGGTCACCAACTTTAACATTGGTCATAACTTTTGAACCAGTAGCGATACAGACTTGATATTTGGTATGCATGTGTACCCCATGAAGCTGCACACTTTGAGGGGTGACATGTCAAGATCAAGGTCACCCTTCAGGGTCAAATATGGTATCAAGGGGGCATAGTGTTTCGCACACATATCTTGTTTCTATTATTTCTAAGGCATTGGTAAGACAGGGCGAATCGTTATTTGGTATATGCGGCTTAAACGGTTGCTGTCGAAAATGGGTAAAACAACAGTTCTTACATTACTGTGTGACCATCTGAAGTGTAACTTGCTGAAACAGTTATCGCCATATCGGAGTGTACGATGTTATAATGAATGGTTTCGTAAAATATATCTTTTAGCCCTGGGAATATTTCAGGTACCAACAGTATTGCCTATCTTTGTTTCAAAAAAGCATAATTCACAGTCTTTCAGAAGCTCTATTAGATTGTCAAATAGTGAGGATCCTGATTATTTACTCGTCGTCTTATCTGGATCCAAAACTGTTTGCAAATGTTATCACGCATTCGTCCCCAGAGCTGAAAGTATTAAAGAGTACATTCAACTGATGTAATATTGTGCATACCTGTCGAACTTACTAGTAACCTTTCTTATGTTCGTAAAACAATGTCTGCTAAATTCCGCATGTGTTGATCCGATTTGGTCAAACTATTGAGAAAATATTGACCTAGTGGCAAACAGCCTGGATCCTGATGAGACACAGGGTTTCTGGTTGTGCAAGTCGTCTCATCTGCTACAAGTTGTTTGCAAATGCGAACGAGGCTAAAGGTTTTGGTAGTTTGATAAGGGTTTGAAGGATTGGTCGAACGTTTACCTCCTTACACACTTCCTAAAAGTCTTAAGGCCACGGATGATAATTGAAAAAGTAGTAAAGCCATACCCAAAGCGCCACTATCACCAAAACACCGACAGAACACAATTTATATAGCAATTTATACACATACACACACATACAGTAGAAAGTCACATACAAGAAGCAAACACCACCAACACATCGATATACAGCATGCCACACATACACAACCAAACACACGCAAACACACGAGAAGAACACAGAAAACACCAACAAATACACAAGCACCAGAGACAAACATGAACAAAACACAAGCACAGACACAAGACAAACTAAAGTAAGGGTGACAAAGAGAGAACCGCTTTGGCACGGTCAGTAGCAAAATCACCACTGGGTTTTTTAAACCGGTTTACGGACGTCCTAACCTCAAACTTATCTCAAAGTCACCCTAGCTAAACAAACATTGTAAATAAAGGTATCCCCGCCGGACTTCCCCAAAACATAGACGACAGTAATCAAAGTACAAAATGTAAAACATATCATAACGACTGTGAAAGTCCGTCAAATATGTACTCAATGACTTTGCTGAAGACAGAGCAACTGCAGGGAAGTCGTTAAGGGCCCGACAGAGAAAAGGTTATCGTCCACACAATCAATTGTGAAAACAATTACAAGGGGCAATAACTCCAATATTAGTGAAGCCGGAGTTATGGACTTGAGCGTGACACTTCCTCTCATCATGATCTTTTAATGTATGAAGTTTAAACCAATGGCATGAGCGATATAGGAGTAATCGTCCGGACAAAAATTGTGAAAAAGGGGCAATAACTCCAATATTAGTGAAGCCAGAGTTATGGACCTTGTGCATGATACTTTCAATCATCATGAGCTTTCAATATATGAAGATTCAATCCAATGGCATGAGCCATACAGGAGTTATCGTCCGGACAAAAAAGTGTGATTATTTTTACAAACGGCAATAACTCCTATATAAGGGCAGCCAGAGTTAAGGACCTTGTGCATGGCACCTCCGCATCAGGCATATTGAAGTTATAGTCCGGACAAGAATGGTGATGGACAGACCGACAGACGGAAAGACGGACGGACGGACAGACAGACAACTCTCACGAAAACAATATAAATATGGGGGAGACATAATTTCTTACAAGTATATTTTATGGAGCAAATGGCTTACTTTAACCTCTGCCACTTTCAAGATATATCTACCCGTTTGCGTATATGGGTTATGCGTACTATGCGGGATATGTCCTATATGAGTAAGCGTCTTAAATGGGTTATTCGGTTCAGAAATATTTACAAAATTCGTAAGATTATTGGCCATACCCATTTTCTCACTGTGTTCATCAAATATGTTAAAAAAAACATTAAAAAGGGACATGATCCTATAGTGCAACAACATACTGCATGTCTGGTTGTCAAGCCTTTTACAGTTGGCAATCACGCTGGCCTCTTTGCATGTACGCCGACAGGAAAGGTTTAGTACTCTATGAAGGCGACCTCTTAAATCCGGAAACGGAAAGAGGACGTCGGATATTTGTACTCGTCGGACATTTGATCTCGTTTTTGTCGTACCCTTTATTACCTTTCTACAGTTACTCTGTTTGCAGCTCATTCATTGAGTACACTAGCGATAGATGGATACAGTTTGTTTCACTTAAATGTTTTCGTTTTACATACACTTTACAACTGTATTTGCCATTGCGGTTATTGTAGATTAGTCGGAGATGGGATACGTTTATTTACACTGTTTGTTTTTAGGGTGGGGATGGAATAAGTGTGAGGTTAGGTGCCCCTAAACCGGTGTAAACCCCCCCCCCCCCCGCAGTGACATTTGTCACTGACCGTTCCAAGGCGGTACTTCCATCTCCCCCTATTGGTTGTTTGTTATGTATGTGCGTTTCTTTGGGTCTATTATATACATGTACATTTTCTGTTTGCAGTCATGGTGCTGTTTGGGCGGTTGTGTGTTTTGTATGCGGTGCTTCCTGCATGCCTCTTACCTGTACTTTATGTGTACTGTATGATTTTTGTGCCCCATGTTAGTAGTGCGTTCTATATGGCGTTTTTGATGAACCATGAATCAATTGTTACAAACATAGAGATGGGGCATTGCTTTAATACGAGGGTCATGCAAAAAGTTCTGTCAGTGGGTTCGGATTTCTTAAGTGATACGTGTAATTAAAACTATTTTTATTACAAACCTTCGAAGTATTCCCCCTTTACCGAAACACATTTTTGTTACCTTTTTACCCAGTCTCGAAAAGCGAAAAAATAAGTCTTCTTTAGGTATCTGTTGGAGACACTGATAGATAGGGCTGCCAAGAGAATTTCTGGACTCATATTTCTTTCCAGAAAACATTTTCTTCAGTCTAGGAAATAAGAAGAAGTCACAGGGCCTCAGGTCGGGTGAATAAGGTGGATGGTTTACAACTTTCACATTTTCAGAAGCCAGAAAAAAGCTTTACCAGACTCATGTATTACTTTTTCCCTGTTGTGCCCTTAACGGCTTACCTGCAGGTGCTCTGACTTCAGCAAAGTCATTGAGTACATATTTGACGGTTTGTCACAGTTATTATGCTATGTTTTACATGTTGTCCTGTGTTCACCGTCGTCTATGTTGTGGGTAAGTCCAGCGGGGATACCTTTATTTACAATATTTGTAAAGCTAGGGTGACTTTGAGAGAAGTGTGAGGTTAGGACGTCCGTAAACCGGTTTAAACCCCCAGTGGTGTTTTTGCTGCTGACCGTGCCAAGGCGGTACTCTCTTTGTCACCCTTCCTTTTGTTTGCCTTGCGTCTTTGTGTTTGTGGTTTGTTCATGTTGTGGAACGTTTGTCCCTGTTTCTTGTGTCTTTTGGTGTTTTCTGTGTTCATTTCGTGTGTGTGAGTGTGCGTTTGGGTGTGTGGTTGTGTGTCATGCTGTCTATCGGTGTTTTGGTGGTGGTTGCGTCTTGCATGTGGCTTTGCCTGCTTGACTTTACTACTTTTCCATTTATAAGCACAATAGTGTTGTTTGTGCAGTGTGGCGGCGGTGAAACGTCTCCCCGTACATCCAATCAATATTGTTTTCTTCCTCTTGCAGGAATTGCTCTACATTCAATGTGTTTCCTCATACCTTTACACCGTACTTTGCACTTCATGGTGGCTTCCGTACTCACCGACATATTGTGTGACTATTTTAATTTCCCTTTTAATATTTGTGCCCTTTGCGTTTTCTCTAGTGTGACTTTACCTTATTTGTGTTTCTTCTTACTTTTTACCCATTCAATGTTTCACTATTCAATGTTTCATTCATATTCTTAGTCTTCTTTATTTTTGTCATAACCTCTGGTATGTTTTTTATTATTTTACACCACTTTTCGTTACATACGTATGTCGCTTTTTACAGAAGGGTGCTACAATTACTACACAAAATATGAATAGTCTCCCTAAACTCAAAATTAATAACTTAAACTTACACTCTGTGTCTTCCGTTCAGATTCCTCATAACCTGGCTAATTTCCAATCACTACAGCCGTCAGTTTGTATTAAACCTCTAAAATTGTCTTCTGCTTCATCTTTTCATGTTCCCTCTTCGGCTATTAGTAACATTTTTCATAATGGACCTAACATCGTTTTGTCTCCTTTAAAGCAATCTATCATTCGTTATAGTAAAGTCCATCTAAATTCACATTATTTGAACAAAAGACATAGGGTGTATCCAATAATTACTAAGTGCAATAGTAAGAGGTGTATGTGTTGCAATTTCATTTCTACTAGATCAACAATTAAATCTCTTGTTAATGGTAGAATGTTTAGTGTGAAGATTAATTCTGATTTAGACTGAAACTCATCTAATATTATATATATTCTTACATGAAATGCGCCACGTTGTGGCATTCAATATGTAGGTCAGACAGGACGTTCTTTAAAAACTAGGTTTCGTGAACACAGTTACCATTGCCGGATCAAAAAAGTACGCAATTTTCTTTACCAGCATTTTCGTCATACAGGACATTCTTTCAAATATGTTTCGGTTCAACCAGTAGAACAAATTTATTATGATTCTAAAACTACTGGTAGTTTAAAATCTAAAGCTCGTTTTATCACAGAGCTAGACTGGATAAAGAAATTACAAACACCTTTTCCTTTAGGCCTTAATGATAACATTTTCCAAAGCGGCAACATTTCTAAAGATCCAAGTATCGATATTTTCTCTATATTTTCTATTCGAAAACGTAAAAGTAGATCACATGGCAGACGTAGAAATGGTAATATTAAGCGTAAATTACGTCGTAATATGTCTATTCATGATTTACATACTATTCTAAAACAAACTGGTAAACATTCTATGTTATCTTGTATATCGTCTTTACCCTTTTCCTGTCTTAAGTCAATAGACGAAGAGGCTGATAAAATCTATATGCGTACAGATCCGTTAATTAATACTGCCTCACTTATACAAAGTTACACACAGCATGTTCTTCGTCCACGTATTGATAAAGAATCTGAACATAAAAGACATTTTCTGAAACTTCAGTTCCTAAATAAAGGTATCGATTTTATTGATATTCAAAGTATATTTCGTGATAAGAATGTAATCGATGCTATTCCCAAATATTTCATCAACTCTGAATCACCTATCATCTGTTATAAATATAGTAAACCTATTAGAAATGTTATTTTTAACTACAATAAAATTGTCTCTGACTTAAATATTGGTGTTAATACCCCTATTTCTTGAGAATGTAACATTTCTAGCTTTTGCTATAAACCAGTTGGTCATGTCATTACTGGTAATTTTGATATCATTAAGGATAAACGTCTCAGGACCCTCCTAACTAAAGGACCTAAGTATAGATTACCTTCCCTTATTGATTTTGACGCTTGTCGAACTCATATTGCGGAAGCTATTCAAGAATTCTGCATCAAATGGTGTCGACGATAACATGCTGATGTTAATGCCCTTTCGGATTGGAAGAAATGTATTTTCGATATTATTGATACGCGAATAACTTTTTACAAATCTAATTAATCATCTTTTACCACCTCGACCTAGAGTTACATTTCGCTACTTGAAGAAAAATATTTCTAATTTTCATTCAGATTATGTTCTTTTTCCTGCTGACAAGGCATCAAACAATGTAATCATTATTTGAAGATTGTATTATGTTGATGTTTTAAAGAAGGAGCTAACTGATTCAAAAACTTATATAACAGTTCAAACACCTGAAAAAGATATAGTCTCGGAACATGTAAAAATGTGCAATAATTTTAAGTCTGGTCCTAACATAAAACAACATAAACATTCTACTTTGTACTGGATTCCGAAACTACATAAAAACCCTTATAAGTCGCGTTTTATTGCCAACTCTAGCTGTTGTACCACTACTAAATTATCTATACTTTTGACGTCCTGTCTTACTACGATCAAAGAACATGTTAAACGCTACTGTGATAAAATATATGAAAATTCTGGTATTAATGTTTTTTGGTCCATAAAAAATTCAAATGATGTTTTAACAAAACTTGAAAATGAACAGTATAACATTTCGTTACTGAGCTCTTATGATTTCTCTACACTCTATACTACTCTACCTCACCATCTTATAAAGGATAAACTTATTAAATTAATAGAAAAAAACTTTTGCCAGAGAAAACAAAATGTTCATTGCTTGTAATGTTCAACGTTCATTCTTTTCGAATTCAGAAGTTGAACATTACACAATATGGACTTGCCTTGATGTTTGTAGATCTCTTACCTTTCTTTTAGATAATATATTTGTGCGTTATGGGGATACCATATATCGTCAAGTTGTTGGTATACCCATGGGTACAAATTGTGCCCCTCTTGTTGCAGATTTGTTTTTGTATTGCTACGAGAGGGATTTTATGCTTAGCTTAAAACCTGATACACAGACCGATATTGTTAATGCTTTTAATAAAACTTCAAGGTATTTAGACGATATTTTGAATTTAGATAATCCTTATTTTGATACTATGGTTTCTTCAATCTACCCAAAAGAACTGTCTTTAAACAAAGCTAATCAATCTGACATTAATGCTTCATTTTTAGATTTGAATCTTTCAATTACAAATGTTAAAGTTTCGTCCAAAGTATACGATAAAAGAGAAGATTTTAATTTTAAAATTGTTAATTATCCTTTTCTAGATGGGGATGTGCCACGTTCTACATCTTATGGGGTTTATATTTCTCAACTTATTAGGTTTGCCCGAGCCTGTTCTTTGCTTGAAGATTTTAACAGACGTAATTTAGTTATAACTGATAAACTTCTTAAGCAAGGTTGCAGATATCACAAACTTCGGAAAACCTTTTCTAAATTTTATTATCGAAATTTACCTCTCATTAGTAAATATAATTGCAATCTACGCACGTTACTGCGACAATGCATTTCTCAACCAGAATTTTATGGGGATGTTATCTACAAACTTAGGAAAATTCGGGGTCATATCCATTTTCATGATTTGTTTATAAAACGCATTAAAACTTTTAAAAAGAAAGGTTATGATCCTATTATATTGCAACACACTGCATGTTTGGTTATCGACCCTTTTACAGTCGGTAGCTACGCTTCCCTCTTTGCTTGCGCGATGACAGGCCGAGGGTAGTACTCTATGATGGTATACTCTTAAACTTGGATACAGGAAGAGCTTACCAGACGCATGTATTACTTTTTCCCTGTCGTGCCCTTAACGGCTTACCTGCAGGTGCTCTGACTTCAGCAAAGTCATTGAGTACATATTTGACGGTTTGTCACAGTTATTATGCAATGTTTTACATGTTGTCCTGTGTTCACCGTCGTCTATGTTGTGGGTAAGTCCAGCGGAGATACCTTTATTTACAATATTTGTAAAGCTAGGGTGACTTTGAGAGAAGTGTGAGGTTAGGACGTCCGTAAACCGGTTTAAACCCCCAGTGGTGTTTTTGCTGCTGACCGTGCCAAGACGGTACTCTCTTTGTCACCCTTCCTTTTGTTTGCCTTGCGTCTTTGTGTTTGTGGTTTGTTCATGTTGTGGAACGTTTGTCCCTGTTTCTGTGTTCATTTCGTGTGTGTGAGTGTGCGTTTGGGTGTGTGGTTGTGTGTCATGCAGTCTATCGGTGTTTTGGTGGTGGTTGCGTCTTGCATGTGGCTTTGCCTGCTTGACTTTACTACTTTTCCATTTACAGTCTCGCACTTGTGAGAGGAGAACGCTATCATGTATAAGATGGATATCTGCCCATCCTTTGCTTGGACGTTTCTTATTGTAAAAATCTTTGAATTTCTTTAGTACAGAGTTCTTGTAGAATCGTCCAGTGACTGTACGACCAGATGGGCAAGGCACTTAAACGACTGGCCCACTCGAATTAAAGAATATTGCGTACAACATCTTTTTTGAACTTATGGTTCTCTTGGCAATACATGGACGTTTCTGATCTTTTCGCTTCCCTTGCTTATTATCAGCCCCTCTCTGTGGCTCAAACATGTGCACCCAGGTTTCGTCACCAGTAAGCAAGTAAGAAATAACCAGACTATCACAACCTTTGTATGTTTTCAAAAGTTCCCGGGCACATTAAGGCGTTGTTTCTTTTGTTTGTCAGTGAGCAAATAAGGTACCCACCTAGCGCAAACCTTTCTCAGGTCCAAACGCTTTTTCAGAATTGTTTGCACGCTGCCTTCTGATATGCCAGTACAACTAGCTAAATCTTTCACAGACAAACGCGCATCCTGCTCGACCACAACCTTTACAGCAGATGAACTATATTTTGCAGCGAAAAGGTTTAATTACATGTATTGGCCGACCAGGATCTGAAAACCTGCGACTTCCTTGAAATGAGAGTACACTTTAAATTTCAAGTATCGTGGAGGTTATGAAATTATTATCATGGTTGTACAATGAAGTAATTTCCGTAAACAGGAACAAATGCACTCGAAACCATCAATAATGCTGCCAGTCACGTCACGCCCAGTACAAATTTTAATAACTATAAGATATTAACCCGTTACTCCACATATACGCCACAGATACTCCATATTACTTCAGGTTACGCCTTTGCAAACTGGGTAGACACAGATCAGACGGCTCAAATAAGAGCTTTCTGATCAGGGTGTGCTCTGTTTCCTTTTGATAACAGAGCACAAATCGGATTCCGCAGTTTCTATTATGATAAAAATACTTAATTCGCAGATGTGCAAATTAAAAATCATTGACTATTGACACCAACTTACTAATATAAAACATGAAACATTAGCAATAAATCACGCATATGATGCATTGGATACCTACACTAAATCGCAGACAAAATACAATGGACACTGACATTAAATCAAGTTTAACAAGAGTACCGCATACGGTACATAATACGCCCACTTGCAAACTTTCTCTGATTCAACATGCCTTATAAGTGTTGACATTTTCTAATCTGTGCTTCAGATCTTGATTTCCATATTAAGGTGATACTATTTTTTAAAAAAAATGAAGTGAATATCTTATTAAATAAAAAAGTTACAGCTAATCCTCATTTTTTGCAGATTTTTGTGCAACGGCCATAACTCTGTAAAGACAAACTGAATGAACCTCAAAATAAACTCAGCTTCAAATTTTGTTGCTTAAAACATTTGTGTTAAGTTTCATATATATCATTTTAATAGTTTGCCCAGAAAACAACTGACAAACTAAAAGTTGACCGACTAAAAAGCAACGAACACACTAAGTTCAAGGACCATAACTTTAGAATAAAACGACATATCAAAAACCCGAAATATATGTGAAAATTCACATTAAGGTTTAACCATATAAAAAATCTGAAGTCAATATCATTTCAAATGAAAAAGTTATGGCCATCCTCATATATTTGCATCGATTTGCATTATTTTTTTAAGTGCAAGGGCCATAACCCCAAAACAACAAATCAAATGATCCTCAGAATCGGCCTCAGGTCTTGATGCATTAAACATGTGTATGAAGTTTCATTAATATCTGTCAAACAGTTTTGCCAGAAAACAGCGGACAAACTATTTGCATATATTTGCAATGTTTTTAAATAAAAGGGCAATAACTCCGAAACGAAAAATCAAATAAACCTCAAAATCAGCTCAGCATCAGATATTGATGCATTAAACATTTTTGTGAAGTTTCATTAATATCTGTCAAATGGTTTTCCCAGAAGACAGCGGACAAACTATTTGCATGTATTTGCATTATTTTTTGAGTAAAAGGGCCATAATTCCGAAACGACAAATCAAATGAACCTCAGAATCGACCCAGCTTCAGATCTTGATGCATTAAATATTTATGTGAAGTTTCATTAATATCTGTGAATAGTTTTCCCAGAAAACAGCGGACAATTTATTTGCATATTTTTAAGGACAATGGCCATAACTCTGAAATGAAAAATCAAATGAACCTCAGAATCAACTCAGTTTCAGATCTTGATGCATTTAACATTTGTGTGAAGTTTCATTATATCTGTCAAATAGTTTTCCCAGAAACCAGCGGACAAACAAAATATTGACGGACGAACGAACGAACGAACGGACAGACGGACAGGGCCACGACAATATACGACCACCTTTATTAGGTAGGAGTATAAAAATCATGGAACACTGACACTAAAAGTACATGTATGATTCATACAGGAAACATCATATACAAAACAAACAACCGCCCGAACAGCACCACGACGAAAACAGACGAACAAAGACATTACAAACAAACAATAGGGGAAAGATGGAAGTAGCGCCTTGGAACGGTCAGTGACAAATATCACTGTGGGTTTAAACCGGTTTAGGGGCGCCTAACCTCACACTTATTCCATCCACTGCCTAAAAGACAATGTAGATAAACGTATCTCCTCTCCGACTTATCTACAACAACCGCAATAGCAAATGCAGTGGTAAAGTGCACGAAAACATATTTAAGTGAAACGAAATGTATCCACCTATCGCTAGTGTACTTTATTAAGCTGCAAACAGAGTAACTGTAGAAAAGTAATAAAGAGAACGACAATTACGAAGTCAACGAAGTCCAATTTTGCGACCAAGTTTCAAGGTTGTAAATAGGCATGCTTTAACAAAAAAAATTAACCAAAAATACTAAATTAAAAAGTGCAATAATTGTGTCTAAATGCTTGACAGAGTTACATTGTATTTATTCTTGCCTACAGGTGAAGCTTCTGATGGTGAACAAATGTTTCAAGTTTAAAAGCTTTATCTGAAAGGGTTATGTAAATAACTGGACTTTAACCAAAACCTTAACCAAAAATTCCAAGCTAAAAAGCGTCATAATTATGTCAAAATGTTAGACAGAGTTATGTACTCTTGCCTACAGGTGAAGCTTGTGATGGTGAACAAGTGTTCCAAGGTTAAAAGCTTTATCTCAAAGGGTTATGTAAATAAGTGGACATTAACCAAAACCTTAACCAAAATTCTAAGTTAAAAAGGGGCACAACTCGGTCAAAATGCTTGACAGAGTTATTTACTCTTGCCTACAGGTGAAGGTTGTGACAGTGAACAAGTGTTCCAAGTTTCAAAGCTTTATCACAAAGTGTTATGTAAATAAGTGGACTTGTTCCACATAAATTGAGGTTAACATTTTTGCTTAACGCAAATACTAAACGCAAATTCTAAGTCCAATTAAGCGACCTTGACCTTGGATAAACGTGCCGGGACTTGGCAGGCTACTGTAGCATGTCTAGATAAACATTGTGATTAAATTTGGGAAGGATCCACCAAGCGAAACTTAAGTTATAGATGTTACAGACAGACAGACCGGTTAACATTTTTACTAAACGCAAATTCTAAGTCCAATTGTGTGACCTTGACATTAGATAAACAAACCGGGACTTGGCAGGCTACTGTAGAATGTCTAGATACACATTGTGTTAAAATTTGAGAAGGATCCACCAAGCGGAACTTGAGTTAGAGATGTTACAGACGGACAGACGGACAGACAGCCAGACGGACAGACACACAGACAGCGCCATTCCATAATACGTCCCATTTTTTCAAACGGGCGTATAAAAACTAATAGTGTCTTACTTTAACGCAACAACAGTTTTATGTCTTAAATTCATGTAATTATTTGATAGTCTAAACAATGCTCTCAAAGAACAGAATTGCGGTTGCATAGTTTGCTTCTTAATAGGATCTTTACTGTTCACCTCTTGCTTGATGTTAATAGATCCTGAATAGCGACCTTACCAAAAGAGTCCTCTGATCATGACATTTGCTGTTTGGCTAATATTTGAAGATCGAGTTCAGTAAGTTTATCAAAGTCTTTATTATGAACAGATTCTATACTGTTTGCATCATACTTGTAGATGAAGGCATTGGTGCTCAGCAAGGGCTTTATTATGACCAGAGTCTACACTGTTTGTCCCATGCTAGTAAATAAGTTCAGAGAGCCCATTTATGTCTCATACTTGCAGATGAAGGCCAGACGGCCTTTATATAGTTCTTTTATCAGAGTATACACTGTTTTACTCATGCTTATAGATAGAGGTCAGATGGTTCATCAATAACACTCTGATCAGATGCTACACTGTTTGCCTTATACTTTTAAATAAAGGTCATTTGGCGCATTAAGGTTTCTTTGATCTGTGTCTACATTATTTGCCTCAAGCTTGTAGATGATTGTAGATGAATGTAAGAAGGCTCATAAAGCGCACTTTGATCAGTGTCTTCATTGTTTGCGTCATATTCATAGCTGGGTATTGGAGGGCGCGTCAGTGACCCTCTCATCAGTGACTATGCTGTTGGCCTCACGCTGGTAGATAAAGCCCATAGGTCTCATCAAGGGCATCAAGTTTGTCCCATACTTGTAGATGAAGGTCAGATCGCTCATCAAGGACTCTTTGATCAGTGTCTAAACTGTTTGCATCATATTCATAGATGGATGTCAGATGACTCGTCATTGATCCTTTAATCAGTGCCTCCTCTATGAACCTTTGATCACATTCTACACTGTTTGCCTCATATTCGTAGATGAAAGTCAGAGGGCTCGTCATGATCAGTGTCTACACTTTTTGATTTGTGTGTAGACCTAGATCAGAGGGTCCCTCCTCTGAACTATTTGCCCCTCGTTTGAAGCTGCATGCATGGGCGGTCCTCCTCGAGGGTACATTGAACCGGAACTGTCCTATTCGCTTCAGTGTGAATTTTCACTGTTACTGTTTTTATATGACTTTTCAAGAGTTATTTGATCAGTGTCTTCCCTGTAGATCCAAACTAAAAGGTAGTTCAAGGGGTATTTGATCGGTGTCTGCACTGTTTACTTCAGTATTGTTGTGCGTGCGTGCGTGCATGTATATGCATGTATAAATGCATGTATATGCATGTATAAATGCATGTATGTTTTATGCATGTATGCATGTATATAGACTGGCCGACGGACGGACGAAAGAACGGACGTACAGACAGACAAAAAGACAGACAGGCAGACAACAACAACACACACACACACACACAGATACACACAGACAGACTCACACTGACAGACAGATACACACACCGACAGAGAGAGACAGAATATTACGGAAACATAGAGAGTGTGAAACAAAAAGATAGAGACACACATAGATAGAAGACAGAGAAACACATACAGATATACCTAGGGAAAGAGATGGATAGAGAGAGTGAGGGAGATACATGTATGGAAATGTAGGCAAAAAGACATACACTTCAAAATAATTGTTTAATTATCCTTTTCTACATGGAGATGTACCCCGTTCTACATCTTATTGGCTATACATTGCTCCACTTATTCGTTTTGTCCGAGCCTGTTCTTAGATGGAAGATGTAATTGTCGTAAATTATTTATAACTGATTATTTCTTAAACGATGTTACAGATGTCATAAATTTCGGAAAGTTTTTTCTAAAATGTATCTTCCATTAGTAACTCTACTGACGTTATTGCAACAATACATTTCTCACCCAGAATTATATGGTGACGTAATCAACAAACTCAGGAAAATTCGGGGGATCATATCCATTTTCATGATTTGTTTATTAAACGCTTTAACACTTTTCGGGAGAAAGGTTATGATCCCATTATATTGCAACGCAACTGCTTCCGTCTTTGGTTGCACGATGACAGGGCGAGGGTAATACTCTATGATGGTACACCGAAAACAGGATAAGCTTACCAGACTCATGTATTGCTATTTCACTGTCGTGAGTGAATATTGAATGGACTTAAGGGGACAATTGTTACTGACCGTTCCAAAGAGATACTTACATCTCCCCCTAGTATTTGTTTGTTTTGTCGTTGTACATCTCTTTTTGTGTTTTGATAGACACATACTTTTGTTTTACTTTCTTGTGACTTATTTAACAGAAGCGTTGTGCTCATAAAGCCCAATGATTGGTTCGAAACTCTACGTGCAGGAGCTCAATGTTTAAGCTTTCGTTTAGTTTAAGCAATTAGGGTCGATATTATCCTTTCCGTTTGCATTAAGCATGATTAACACTAAAAATAATATAAAATAACCTCGGTAAAAAAATCAACTCTTCTATTCTATATTACCGTACCAATTCGAAAACCGAATGGAAGTGTAAATTTAAGCGAATTAAGTTGTAAAATTATTCAATTTCGTATAATTTGATCAAGTGACCCTGACGATGAAAGATGATTAGTAGGCTTAATAGTGGTAGTTTGAATACTAATGGTGCTACTAACACCAGGTTTTATATTTGTTGTTTGAGCCTATAAATAATCGTGATTATATAGGTACGTGATGAAATAAAAAACAATATAGTATTTTTTAATAATTATTTAAGGTTTAAAAATGCTTATTCACATTATGACTTTTTACCGAAATTTCATTTCTTGCTTTCAATACTTCTGTTGAAGAAATCTTAATTAAATTTACAATATTTCAACACAGAGCAAAAGTGGATATGATTCTCAAAAATATATTTTATTCTGAACTACAAAAGAGCCCACACAGGCGCGGACAGACTGTTTGGTACATTCTAGTGAATTGCAAGGGACAATCACTACAATGCCTTTCCAATACCGCTATTAATTATAGTGTGGCCTTAAGTTTTATGTTAAAATGTGTTTGGTTTACAGGACAAAATATCGGAAAAGCATATTTTAAACAATAGAAAAAACAAACAATACATTTGTGTCCGTATCCGAATATTCACCAATCGTCACTCACTTTGGAAGGTCTTTTAGATGGACGATTTCTGTAGGTAGGGAACATTCTCTGTCTGTATCCAAACTGCTGATATTAATGCTTTTTCTATGTCAAATAACAGAACTTCAATGTTTGTAAGCTACCCGTATGTAACATTACCCAATATGTACGTTGTGCCGTATTTACGGCAAATCCGACAAAAAATCGAGCTCGTTCTTTTAGTAGTATAGATAATTGCATTTTACTAGGATGGATAAATAGTTTAATTTATTGCTTTTTTGCAATGCTTCAAATTTAATTTTTATTGCCG
Organism: Azorinus chamasolen; assembly: GCA_963576725.1. Lineage (NCBI taxonomy): Eukaryota > Metazoa > Mollusca > Bivalvia > Cardiida > Solecurtidae > Azorinus > Azorinus chamasolen. Next base: position 26,707 of record CAUYWK010000094.1, on the reverse strand, counting down.
AATATATAGCTATAATAGCTTCAAAAGTTAATGGCAGAACTTTTAATATTAAGATCAATTCAGACGTGGATTGCACTACAACCAATATTATATATGTTTTGACTTGAAACGTCCCTGGTTGCGGTATGCAAAATATTGGTCAAACAGGACATGCCCTGAATACCAGATTTAGGGAGCATGCATACCAATGCCGAAACAAAAAGCTTAGAATTTGTTTATACCTACATTTTAGGACGTCCGACCATTCATTCAAAGATGTATTAGTTCAACATGTACAACACCTTTCATATGATAACGATACTACCAGTAGTTTTACAAACCCCGTTTCCTTTAGGCTTAAATAACAACATTTACCAAACTGGCAAAAATTCATAAGATCCTGCCATAGACGTTTTTCATTTTTTTCTATTAGGAAACGCAAATCTCGTTCAGAGGGAATTCGTAAAAATGGTAATATTAAACGAAAATCTCTTAGGTAGATAGATAGATTTATTTCGGTAAAAAGTGTACATAACATGGCAAAACATAACTATGACAACATATAAAAAGCCATGTTATGCGCACTAGAAACCAAGGATTACACAAAAAAGGAAACTATTTTCCTTATTTCCATTGTGGTCCTCGATTCTAGTGGCAAGACACAGAGAGTCACGGTATCGTTATAATTAACTATCACAGGTATTATCTTAAAATATAAGTATCACAGAAACATCCCTATCAACACTGTTAATTTCAAAATATGTCGGTTATAGAATGTCGATGACCATGCTTACGGATTAACCCCGCAGAGTATCAGAACAATTCATAAAAGTCATATTAAAGAATAAATTGAAACAAACCTATCAAATTAACAAAGATAAAACAGTAATTAATAAAACTAAGCCCTGATATTCAAGAAAATGCAATAAATACAGAAGAGCCGTCATTTTAAAGAAAATGGTTGTATGATTTATTCTTTATCTATCAAAAACTTTTTAACATCAACTATAAATTGACTGGAAGATTTGCTTTGTCTTAAAAGTACAAATATGAGTCATGCCACATACAGAACAAATAGTCGCCCGAACAGCAACACAAGGAAACATCAAATGTACATAACTATAAAAAAAAAACAGAGACGCACAAAGACAAAACAAACACACAATCGGGGGAAGATGGAAGCCTGAGGAAGGCCATTCCACAAGTGAATACCTCTGAAAAGAAATGATTTCTTACCAAAACTGTTAACTCTAGGAATGGCGTAGCGTCTGTTATCTGTAAAAGTGAAAGAAAACGAATCTTCTTGAGCACGAATAGCTGACATGTTTAATCTTGTACAGCGGGTATGTACAGAGCTTAAAGGAACAAAACAGTCACTAAGATACACAGGAGCAGTGCCCTTAGAAATATTAAAAACATGAGAAAGAGTGATTGGATCAACTCTTTTGGATACTGGCAACTAAAGTTGAGGTATTTAAAATGATATGTGCCTAAGTGTTCTCTAGCGTCTAAATTTAAAACAAAGCGGATTAATTTATTTTGAGTTGATTGCAGTCTATTTTTCAAATCTTGAGTAAGAGCAGGGTACCAAAAACAACGAGCGTAATCAAAGTGATATTGGATAAGTGCTAAAACCAAAAGTTTCCTTGTCTGAAAATTTAAAAATTGGCCTTTTCTGTACAAAAACTTCAGCCTGCTGTTTGCTTTAGTAATAACCGATCTTGCGATTGCCTCACAAGATAAGAATTAATAACGGTCACCATATTAAGTCTTCTACCTCTGTTAAATATCTGGGTGCTATTTAAGACACTGTACGATATATTTGACACGTTGAATCCACAAAGTATGAATTCATAGATAATCCGAGGGTAGCGGTAATCCGAGCATTTTCTCACTTCCCGACAGTCCTCGGATTATCGCCATTTTACTGTATATCTAAATGTGGCTGATTTCTTAATTTAGGCCTAGAACCGAACAGGATTGACTCAGTCTTACCTAGATGAAGAGAAAGTTTATTATCAATTAACCATTAGCTAACTTCATCCAGATCTTCAGACAGTCAACTTTCAATTTGGGAAAAAACAATTGCCAGATACTAAAATACCCGAGTCATCTGCATACAATAAAAGCTTGTTTGATACAGCACCCGGCATGTCGTTTACATAAATTAAAAACAAGTGGTCCCAAAATGGAGCCTTGAGGCACACCACAAGAGATACCTTCACGAGATGAAAATGTTCCCGACACATCAACTAGTTGTTTGTCTGAAAGGTAAGATCTAAACCAGTTATGAAGATGACTATTCTTGATCTATATACTTCACGTATAACTTTTGGCAAACATGCCATACATTTTAGACTTTCTTCCGTATCAATATCTTCATTACAAGAAATTGACGAGCAAGCGGATAAAATCATTTTAGATCAGATCCTCTCATAGGAACGGCTAGTTTGATACAACGCTTTACTCTACATGTTCTCAGACCACACATTGACAAATTATCTGAACACCAAAGATTCTTTTTGAAAATCCCTTTTATTAATAAAGGTATCGATTTTATTGACCTCGAGAGTATATTCAGAGACAAAAATGTAATTAACACTATTTCCTAATTACATTAAAAATATAGAGCCACCAATTATCTGCTACAAATATAACAAACCCATCAGAAATAAAAAAAAAACAAAAAAAACAACAACAAAACAATTAACCATAATAAGATTGTTGCCGACCGTAATATTGATAATATTCCTGATAATTGAGAGTGTGCCACCTCAAACATTTGCTATTCTCCGACTGGTCATGTGATCACTAGTAACTTCGAGATAATTACAGATAAACGTAATAAAGGTCCCAAATATAGAATACCATCCTTGATAGATTGTAACTCTTGTCGATGTCAGATTGCTGAGACTTTACAAACTTTTAGTATTAAATGGTGTCGTAGAGAACATGTTGAGTATAATGCTCTTTCAATTTGGAAAATAAATAATTTGTGATATAATTGACAAACACATTTATATTTTATAGCTCAAATGAACACCATCTTCCACCTAAACCTAGAAATTGTATTAGACATCTTGAAAAAGGTTAACACATCTTTGTTCCTGCTGATAAGACATCGAATAATGTCATTAGTATTTGACGATTGCATTATATCGACGTCTTGAAGCAGGAAATTATTAATACCAAAAGTACAAAAATGAGTCATGCAGGAAACACCACATACAGAATTTAAACAGTCGCCCGAACAGCAACACAAGGAAACAGCAAATGTACATAACTATAAAAACATCAAGAGACGCACAAAGACAAAACAAACACACAATAGGGGGAAGATGGAAGCACCGCCTTGGAAGTTCATAAGACTTATGAAAACTTAAGAACAAAAGGTATCTTGCATCCACTGTAAAAACATACGATTTATCTACTCTGTACACAACTTTTCCTCATAATTTAATTACATATAAACTTACAAACTTAATCCAGAACTTATTTGCCGGAGAAAAACTACCATTTCTGGCATGTAATGCTTAAAAAGCTTTCTTTACTGGCAAGCAAATGAAATATTACACCAATTGGACTTGCTCAGAAGTTTGCGAATCACTAACATTTCTTCTGGATAACATATGTGTACGTTATGGAAATGTTATATACTGTCAGGTGATTGGTATTCCTATGGGTACGAAGTATGCATCACTGGTCTCCGATTTGTTTTTGTACTGCTATGAGAGAGATTTCATGTTACGTTTGAATCCACAATCACAAGAAGATGTTACAAAAGCCTTCAAAGAAACGTCTCGATATATGTAAATTGTAAGAGTTACGGACTTGTTTGTACTTGTGGTAGACGGATAACTGTTCTGTCAGATGGAACCCTTGTTATTAGATAGTATATTTAAACTCCCAGTGGGTGGTGATGCCTATGGTTTTAGCTTCATATCCGCTATTTATCCTCCCAACGGATATGATTGTCATATCCGATGAAGATAAAAAGGGAATATTACACGAAATGACAATACCACGGCTCGTGAGAATACCACGGCCAAACAACAACTCATGTGATACAACCCTTCATATCGTCACTTCGTGTGATATTCTATTTATAAAAGAACACAAAAGAACATCAATATTCTAACTCCTATTATTCAGAAATAGAAAATAGACGCGTATCCGGTGCGTCACGGAAATTTACGGCTATTGCCGAGCGAAAGTAAACTTTTCTATGTGAAAATACGGATCTTGTATTGCACGCTCGTGCAATACGGCCAATTTATCTCAGGGGTTGTATTGCTTGATCGAATACAATCATATATTACTGCAGAAACTGACCGGTATATAATAAATGTCATTCTGATCAATAAAGGGAAGGTTTATATGAGAAATAATGCTTTTGTGGCTGATTGTAAGTACCCTTTCCGCGGATATGAATCCGTGATATCCTCTGTTTAGAAATATCCCATAACACACCCAACATTTGAACGTATACACTGAACTACTGCATATTGACAGAATTCATCGTGACGTATACATGTATGTAAACGCTACACGTTTTAAATACATTCGTAAGTTAGCAACAAATAATAATTATTTTAACCCTTAAGTCTAATCAACCAGCATACATTATTTTTTTTCGCATTACATCTGGGCACTGATATGATACGGCTTACAGCCAGTGTAGAGGGAATTGCAACTTTTATATGCCCGATTAGTTTTATCGTTTATGTCTATGTTTTTTGTATAATAGAAAGTTTGTTACTCCTAAAGCCATAATGATCTTCAAGCAAAACAACAAAGAATAAACTTTGTTGAATAAACTTTTCAGAAATCAATTGAATGGTCTTTGTAATCAGCCAATGATTTCTCCTCATACAGACTTTTCCAAAAGAAAACTAGACCGATCATTAAAGGCGATTCATACCCCCAGTAGGGTATTGTCACAAGAGGCAAATGTGTTAGGATAAAGTTCATGTGACTGTGTACTGCACATGAAATATGAAACACCTTGGTTTCTCCAAAGACATGCCAGATTTTGACAAAGATAACAAAGGACAATAACTCCAAAAATTAAGGTATATAGATTAATAGACCTTGTGCACTGCACTTGGGGTCAATGTGATCTATCTGTATATGAAATTTGAAGTCAATAGTTTTTATGCTATAGAAGTTATGATCCAGACAAGCCAGATTTTGACAAAACATTAACAAAGGGCAATAACTCCAAAAATACTGCAGACAGAGTTATGAACCTTGTGCACTGCACTTGAGGTCAATTTTCACTTTTTGTGTTGCAAGTTTTGCTTTCGGGGAATCACCTCCCTTCAGAATTTATAATCTTCACAACAGCAGGTGTTAAGTGCTTGTGTGGCGGCCGTAAAACGTCTCCCCGTACTTCATTCTCAGTGTTTTTATACATTCTGATCCTTTGAGATCATGAATTTCAGTACCCCTTGTTCTGAAAATTGAAAACCGCTTAAGCCGGTGCTAGGGGGCGTGAGCAGTGTTGCACTTTCAATTACTGCTCATGAACAGACTCAATAAAACCGAGTCTGCAATTTTCACTTTTTGTGTTGCAATTTTTGCTTTCGGGGGATCACCTCCCTTCAGAATTTATTATCTGTATATGAATATTCTGAAAATGAGTGATCCTTCGAAAGCAATAGTAGAAATGCAAAAAGAGAAAATTGCAGACTCGGTTTTATTGAGTCTGTTCATGAGTAGTAATTAAAAGTGCAACACTACTTACGGGGGCCCCCTAGCACCGGCTTAAGCAGTGTTCAATTTTCAAAACTGATAACATGAAAACTAATGATCCCGAAGGACCAGAATATATAACAATACTGAGAATGAAGTACGGGGCGACTTTTTACGGCCGCCACACAAACACTTAACACCTGCTGTTGTGAAGTACATATATATTCTGAAAATGGGTGATCCTTCGAAAGCAAAAATTGCAACGCAAAAAGAGAAAATTGCAGACTCGGTTTTATTGAGTCAGTTCCTGAGCAGTAATTGAAAGTGCAACACTGCTCACTCCCCTAGCACCGGCTTAAGCGGTATTCAATTTTCAGAACAAGAAGTATAACACTGAGAATGAAGTACGGGGCGACTTAACACCTGCTGTTGTGAAGATGAAGTTTGAAGTGAATAGTTTTTATACTTTGGAAGTTATGATCTAGACAAGCCAGACTTTGACAAAAATAACAAAGGGCAATAACTCCAAAAATACTGTAGACAGAGTTATGGACCTTGTGCACTGCACTTGCGGTTAATGTGATATATCTGTATATGAATTTTGATGTCAATAGCTTTTATACTTTGGAAGTTATGATCCGAACAAGTCTGACGGAAAATCGGACGAACGGACGGACAGACGGACGGACATGGTGACTCCAGTATAACCCCCCCCCCTAAAAAAACAACTTCGTTTGTGCGAGTATAATAAGAAAAAATGTCACCGTTTATGGTGACCCAATAAGAGGTAACACAACTAGGATTAAGTCATATTTATTTTCATCATAACTGAATACATTTAACCCTTTACTCCACGGATATTCATGTCAGAAATTACTATGAATATAATAAATAATGGCACCATGGACAACGGATTTTACCGTGGTAGAAGCTGCAGAAGTATGTCAAGGTTATTTGATAAAAAAAAACCAGGAGCGATTTCATATTGGAGCCGTCTGATATAGGTCTGCTCTTCTTGCAAACCTGTCAAAATACGTCTTTATGAGACAAAGGGTTAAATCAACAAAATAACATAAACAAAAATAAAAGGTATATCGACTACATGTATTATCAATTATCAAGTCCTCGTTAAAACCTCCAACTGGAGAGGACTTACATAGGCTATGCCTGTTGTCCAATCCGTTTCTTTATTGAATAAAATATTGGTGAAATCAAAACCACCAACTAAAATGACATTAATAGAAAATTCTCAATATTACGGCTAAGATTGAAGAAGTCAGCATCCGATGGAGGGACTTATTTGATCATTATACGAATTTATTAACCATTGATCCAGAGAAAACACAGCTGTACTCAGTGTTTGATCATGTTCCTACTGGTTATAATACACTGTAGCTCAATGATTGATCATGTTCCTACTGGTTATAATACACTGTAGCTCAATGATTGAAAACTAAATATTGTTTTTGGACTATATAAAGAGTATATAAAAAGAGTGTATAAACATTTATCATTATGTGATCAAATCAGACAAAATGTGGGTTTTTTCAGCCATGATTAAAATTTATGTGTTATTCCTCTGTCACCATTAAGCTTTACATGCTTATTCCACCTTCATCGTCAAAACGTATTTAACGCTGAATGTGCGAGGACAGAGTATAAGCCCTTTGCAAAGAGTGTAGACCCAGATCAAACGGGCGTCTGAGGGAGCCCTTTGATTAGGGTCAGAACTGTTTATAATACATATCATTATCTTCAGTGATGAATTTTGATACAGTTTTTGTAATCAATATTCGGAAAAGGAGGAGCCAGTTTTAATTATTCAGCAAGTTAAAGGTTAAACCCAACGACAATCATAACCGAGTTCTACAAGTAGAATGCAGTCATCATTACCAGTTGTAATTTGTATGAATACAGTTGAAATCCGGTGTCTCGAACTCGGATAACTCAAACTCCCGGATAAACCTAAGTAAAAATCGTTCCTTCCAAAATTTGCAATACAGAATTGTTCTAAATGTATCACTACGTTTATCTAGAAATACATGTGACAGCTTAATGCATGCCGAAGTTAGATCTGAAAGTCCCTAAAATAGCATCCACCAATACTGTAGACCTGTACAAAGTTGTATGGTCCCTTGAAGTTCGAGGCATTGCTGTTCAACTGTATACAACATAGTACAAGTATAAAAACACAGTCAACGTAAGATCTGTATATGTCATACTGATATGGCGTTTTGTCCACATCCAATTCGTTTACAGATCTAGAAGCAGCGTCACCGGAAGGAAGAAGATTGGAACGAGTTCAAACTCGACCCTAGTACTTCCTCCCACCGAACTTCCTGCCACCGAACCGCACCGAAAAATCGTCCCCTACCGAACCGCCGTCACATGTGCAATTCTTGCAAATCCCAGTTTTCAATTTCATCTGCGTGATTTCGAGATAAGGCTTCCTTGTAGAACATCTCCACGAGTTTACTGGAAAGCCGGCGTTCTTCCAATCATTATAGCAATTAACAAGGAGTTCCTGTTCGATTGAATTCACGCTTCGATCGTCACCATCTAACTTGTAGTATCTTGTGTCTAGATACGTTTGGTCGTGGTCATTGAATGTATACGAGTGGAATCCTAGGGCTTGAGCTCTCGCATTGTAGCAGTACCCGGATGCCACAATAAGACGGTCATCACTCGGGCAACTCGCGTAGAAATAATAGTACGCACCGGCATGCAATGTACCTGGACTGCAGTGTGAGCTGTATTGACTTGCAGTGCTGCCCTTCACAAAATGAAATATACCAGTATTGGAGACAATCGTATTTCCTCTCCTAATATAGAGAACGAAAGCCGTTGCGCCAACAGACTCATCGACGACCTCACATTTAGCATGGGGCTGTAGGTAGTGAACCTCGAAGTTGTTCCCAGAGCTCGATATTATGTAGCCGTTAGCGTTCCAGTTCAGCTCTCGTTTGTTTAAATGCATTAAAGTTTGGTTACTCAGTTGAGTCGTTGACACAGACCCCAGGAAAGATAAAACCACAAGCAGTGTAAACAGCAGTCCAGCCATGTTGAAACTCAACGCTATTGTGAAACGCTCTTAAAGTTTAACATTCTCAAATATCCTTTCTGTGTTCTATATTTAGAATGCGGATATAAGTGCAACTGTCTGATGCAATGAAAATGATTGATTAGTGACCGATTGCATATCTAGACTATTTAGGGTGGTCGCTGTACATAGGTTTTACTTAGTTCAATTTGTCTTGGCACTGTGGTGAGCATGGCAGAAGGCGATAAAGAAAGTACTTGCATGTCGTCTAACCACACAAAAATATTGAACTACTGCAACCTGGTTGAAGTAAAACGTGACTGAGGTTTATTTTAGCGATATGCTATTTATTGATGTTTTGGTATTTGGAAGTGGTTGCGTCTTGTATGTGACTTTACCTGCTTGATTTTACTACGTTTTCATTTATAAGCACAGCAGTGTGGCGGCCGTGAAACGTCTCCCCGTACATGCAATCAGTATAGCTGTCTTCCTCTTGCAGGAATTGTTCTACACTCAATGCGTTTCCTTATACCTTAACACCGTACTTTGCACTTCATGGTGGCTTTGGTACTCATCGACATATTGTGTGACTTTTTTAATTTCCTTTTTTAAAATGAATGCCCTTTGCGTTTTCTCTAGTGTGACTTAACCTTAACAAGATGTCATAAAGCTCTCAATGATACCTCTCGATATTTCTATGATATTTTCAACTTAATTCAACTTCCGCTTAAGCTGGTGCTAGGGGGCGTGAGCAGTGTTGCACTTTCAATTACTGCTCATGAACAGACTCAATAAAACCGAGTCTGCAATTTTCTCTTTTTGTGTTGCAATTTTTGCCTTCGGAGGATCACCACCCTTCAGAATTAGATAACCCTTTCTTTGATGTTTTGATTCCTACCATTTACCCAAAAGAACTCAAATTGAATAAATCTAACCCTTCTGACACTTATAAATGCAACTTTTCTCGATCTAGACCTTAAAATTGACGATGGAATGATTTATTCTAAAAATTATGATAGAAGAGACGATTTCGATCTTAATATTGTAAACTTGCCTCACCTTGATGGAGAGCGTTACAGTATGTATGTAAGGCGTGCATCATGCGCCCAGTCTGTAATATTTACGTGTTTTCTACTATTTGCAGCACACATTGCTGTATATTTACTCCCATACTTAACCAAAATAAATTTGGAACATGTCCAATGTTCACGGTGATGGGGCACCGCAAATGAAATACTATTAGTTACACGGAAATCTGGCAAGGTGTACGGACTGGTATGATCCCGTATTTCCTGAGACGTTAGCATGTAGCAAACACCGGCATTTATCTCCCTTTTTACATGCAAAATACCAGTAATTTTAACAAAATCCTTATTAATTTTGTTTATTATGGAATTGCGTTGTATTATTTTTAAATTCAGCTAAACATCAGAAAATCTATGCAGGTTTTATGTAAAACAAAACAATAAAAACGTTGCGATTCACTTCTTTATTTACGTCTTAAATATACTACTGGTTACATAGACAGGCCAGAAGGGTCAAAATGTAAAACGTGCGTTCAGTACTCTCGTAGAAATAAATCGGAAAATAAGTGTGCGTAGAAATATGGTGATCAGTTTGTTTCATTAAGTATCAATTATTTTGTCGTAATATGTCCAGAATTAATTGAGTAAGGACAATATAAAATTTCGAATCGACAATAAAAAATGGCCGACGTCATGCGGCTAAATTGAATCCTGTATACCCCGTGGAAGCCGCCGAGAACGACCCTGTACACTTCGGAAAATATTGGCAAACTGGCAAATCAAATTTCAAGTATTGAGCAAAGCGAAGTGACTCAATCTAGAATAGGGTGTATTGACAATTTCCCTACAGTACCATATTTACCCTGGTTACCAGAAGTATTCGGGTAGACAAACGAATTAAGGTAAATAATGCAGATCCAGATCAAACGACTCTTGGAGGATCCGTTTTAATGTGTGTCATCTATATGTGCTACTACCGGTCTACTTTAATTGTTCAGCTGTTCAAACTGGTAGAGAGGGAGATTGGGTGTATGGGTGCTTATAGATTTTATGGAGCTTGTACTTGAGATATGGGTTGACTGTATTTGCAAACGCGCCTAACGGCCAAACGCGCCTAATGGCGTCTCTGTCAGATAAAAGAATCAGGAAAGTATTGAATTGCTTCTCTATTACGTCTTTCCTGCATTCAGTAACTACTTCCTCTTTTAGACCCTATGTTTATCTATTATGTGATCACTATGGTCTGCACTTCAACTAAGACGCACATGGGGCACTGTGTACCACCATACACCGGATACAATAGCATTTGTGGGTCGTAATATATGTCGACATGGAGCGTGATCTGAGTCAACTCTATTTGCAAACGCATTAAAAGTGTACATATCAGAAAATGGGATCAGACAGGTGGCAGCACATGATTATTTTTCTGCGGTATCTATGGGCAGGACTTTCATTAAGACACACGTTTGACACTGTGGTCTACCGTACACCGAATATAGTAGTTTTTGTGAGTTGCAATACATGCTGAAATGGAGATTATATGGTTAAGTGAATATATTTATTGTCAAAGTTTCGCTGTTCCAAAACAGTTTTTATATTACATAGAAATTTGTTGGCAATTCTGATTGGTTTCATCCGTGGTTTTGTAGATCTATAAATACTTAATCATCAAAATGTTACGTGAACGTTTATCTCATTGGCCGCATTTCACCTCATATATCTAAAGACGATATTGATATAGGTGTACCTTAACTATTAAAGCGACGTAAAGTTGCAGCATGTTATGCTCATTGCTAATATCAAGGATATGTTTTCTCAGAGATCTGCAGTTCTGAAAACAGAATGTTTTTATATTTATGCTTGACTGAGACAAAACTGGCAATAAGTCTGGTAAACATCTCAGAGTTGTTTCAATGTCAGTACCAATTATGGCAATATATAGAATACAGTGAATCTCTGTTTGTAAACAAACCCGCCGATTTCGCGCATGCGCAGTTAACTGGTGGGCAAAAACACCAATAACGACCTAAGTATCCCTATGTAAAGGCTAGGCAACAGTTAGCCTACATATCATTTAACGACTGTGTTGGTTTTGAATTGTTGATTTCTGTACATTTACTGTATCCTCTGACTATAATGACAATTATGTTTTAGTTTCTAAGGATAGATACAACAAGAAGCTTGAATAAATCGGCCCTGTAAAAACTACCAGCTGAACTTTGAAAAACCACACACACAAAAAAAACCCAATCCCTTGATCTGGCCTTTCTTTGAAATGGGAGACATTCTTATATATTAGTTGGACATGCCTGATATGTCGAATAATTTAGATCAACAGTATTTAAAATTTTAATTCTCGTTTTATTTCAATAAGATCTAGATATTAAGTTATACAGTCTCATGTCGTTCATTCGTGTGTTGTAAAATGTTTTTCTGGCTACTGTACAGTACCGTAGCAGATCTAGTAAAAGTATTTTAGAATAGATCTAGATCATATCAATCTATATTATCTTTAGAACTATATTTCACAATAAACTACATTTTTCAATATACATGTATCTAAATCGTTGGGATTTAATTATGCTTAGCCATAGATCTAATTAGTCAAAACATAGTTGTCTTCTATTGTTCGGGAAGCTGTTTAACAAATCATAATTTTAGACAATTGGCACATAGTTTGGTAGTTGTCACAATAGAAGCATTCATGTTACGTAATAGTTCATAACTTTGTTGATAAGACAGTGTGTGATAGATGGCAGTTCCGTGATCGCTGACCCTTGTCCCCTGCTGAGAAATTAGGGGATTTACTGACCATCTGGCACCTTTGATCGTTACTGTTTTCCTACGTCTAGTAAGTAAATTAGCAGTATTTCGGCTGAGTAAGTAATGTAATAATATAGTCTCCAACTGTCTAACACAATTCATTTTTAGTATTCAAAACAAATAGTGTGTATTGTTAGAATCTTTGAATGCGGTGAATAAAAGTACTGACATTTGCAAAATGTAGACCCAGACAATATATATAGCTAAACAAGCAACCATCTGACCAGGGTCTTCACTGTTTATTATTCAAAATCATATAGCAAATTTAAGTCTTATTATATAATGAATGGGATCTGCAGTTAAACAATGACGGGTCATTCCACCTTAAAATTTAAGCATTCAAAGATGTAACCCTTTCTCTAATATAAACGTGTGTTCGTGTATTTGCAAACAGCGTAGACCCAGATCATACTGGGTCTGCTCTGTTTATTTATGAAATTGTAATAGGTCCGAATCTACAGTTTCTACTAACAAAACAATCCTGTCTACAAATGTCATTAGAAACATTAGCTTATAAATAGTCATGATATCATTATTTCTTACATGAATACTGAGCAGGGAAAGGGTTTGTGTATTTTACCAATATTTAACTTTTTCTGATTATAATTTTGTACTGTGCATTACCCATGCTTTGAAAAGCTTATATCTTTCAATTCCACAGGTTGTCATGTTAAACTGTTGTTATTTTTGTTACATAGCCGGCAAATAGTTTATTGTAGATCTGTCGTGTTATTTGTTGTACAACCGACTCCAAATAAAGACGTTTGTATCGTGTAAATTCATCTTCCAGAATCAATTTTCGGTTCATGTTTATACACGTACTATCGATGTAATTATCATCAACGATTGCACCATAATAGTTTTTTATTAATTTCAACAGAAGTTTTCAAAGTGCTGTCAATGTTTCTGTTATTGTTTACATATCAGCTGTCAGTCTTTTTGCCCACCAAGCTTTTCTCGGCTAAGATAACAGGTGCGCGTGACGTCACGGCGATTCGCCCTATATGGAGATAGATGATAGCTAGTTATGTATCAGACTGCATAGTAGAAGTTAGCTGCAGGGTAGTACAGAGACTTATAAAGCCAGCATCCCTCATACATTCACCAAATCCGAGCAGCCGATACAAAACATTCAACTTTCCACGATTAACCCTTTCCCTGTTCTGTATTTAGGCCAGCTTTCAATACCTACTGAATATTCATTAACAAAATGGTTATAAAGAAATAGGGAAGGTGGAGCATTGTAGACATTTTAGAAAGCAAAGAAACAGATCTTTGAAATTCTATTAGCAAACAGAGCAGACCCTGATCAGATGGCTCCTCTAGGAGCCATCTGATCTGGGTCTACTCTATTTGCAAATGCGTGAAAACACGTTTATATGAGGGAAAGGGTTAACAACTTGCTAGACCGGAAAAGCATTTATCAATTCAATAAAAACAGCATCCCTCGTTCACCAAATCTGAGTAGCTGATACACAACATTCAATCACTGTCTATGCCATTTCTACGATTAATAACTTACTAAAACATGTTTAACCTTTAGAAGCACAAATGTGTAATGATCGCTATCTGAATACCCCACCATTATCAGCTGCATCTACACACTGGACATTTTGCCTACCCAATCATACAAACTGGGCGAAATG
>CAUYWK010000094.1:0-7500 GCA_963576725.1 Azorinus chamasolen | reverse complement strand
TTATTTATAAGTGATTGGGTACGTGCATGTGCATGTGTGTGTGCATGCGCGCGCGTGTGCGTGCCTGCATGCGTGCGTGTGTGTGCTATTCTGTACGAACAATGATTACAATTCGTATTGCTTGGTGTCCATTGCGCGCATTGGTCATGATATATTGAACAGGGCTCAAAATGATATTACTAGGGGTCACAACATCTGTAACAATAATTTTTATGACTAAGGTTAAATATGTTTTTCGAAATACGTGAAACCCTTTCTTTAAAGTATACTTGAGGCAAATTAAATTTGCTGGTATTGTTCAAAATATAAAGAAGGTGGGCCAAAGCATTATGACCGGGGATCACTATTGTTTAAAAAATACTGACAGGGGTTAGATATTCAGAAAAATGACACCCATCCTTTCTACAGCATACTTGAGATCAATTAGCATTGGGCGCATTGGTCATTATATAATAAACGGGGCTAAATAACCTATGAAAGGGGGTCACTACATCTGTAAGAATGATAACCAAGGTTAATTTTTTTTCGGGTAAAATTAAACCCTTTTCTTAAATTATACTGGAGATAGATTTGAGTTTCAGGGAGTCGTTCAACATATCATGAATGTGTGTCAAAGCACTATGACCGGGGTCGCTGTTTTGTAAAAAATACTGACCGGGGGTCAATATTCTTCAGAAAATGTGACCCCCTAAGTACAAAATACTTGGGTTCAATTAACATTGTGCGTATTAGTCTAATATAATAAACACGGTCAAAATGCAATGACCGGGGGTCACTACATCTGTAAGAATTATGACTAAAGTTAAATAGTTTACAAGTAAAGTTAAATCCTTTCTTTGAATTAAACTGGAGGTAGATTAAGTTCGTGGGAACTGTTCAACATATCATGAACGATTGAACGTGTGTCAAAGCACTATGACCGGGGGTCGCTATTTTTTTTAAAAATATAATGACCGGGGGTCGATATTCTTCAACAAATGTGACCCCTATGTACAAAATACTTGGGTTCAATAAGCATTGCGCGATTTAGTCATGATATAATAAGCACGGCTGAAATTGCTATGACCATGGGTCACTACAACTGTAAGAATTATGACCAAGGTTAAATATATTACGAGTAAAGTTAAACCCTTTCTTAAAATTATACTGGAGGTAGATTAAATTCGCAGGAGCTGTTCAACATATAATAAACGTGTGTCAAAGCACTATGACTGGAGGTCGCTATATTTTAAAAAATAATGACGGGGTCGATATTCCTCAGAAAATGTGACCCCCTATGTACAAAATACTTGGGTTCAATTAGCATGACGCGCATTAGCCATGATATAATAAACACGGCATAAATCGCTATAACCGGAGGTCACTGCATCTTTTACTGTCACTGCACTATATTTGCCATCGCGGTTGTTGTAGATTAGTCGGAGAGGGGATACGTTTATTTACACTGTTTGTCTTTTAGGGTGGTGATGGAATAAGTGTGAGATTGGGCGCCCATAAACAAGTTTAACCCCCCCAGTGGCATTTGTCACTGACCGTTCCAAGGCGGTACTTCCATCTTCCCCCTATTGTTTGTTTGTTATGTCCGTGCGTCTCTTTGTGTCTTTTATATTCATGTACATTTGCTGTTTGTCGTTGTGATGCTGTTTGGGCGGTTGCGTGTTTTATATGCGGTGTTTCCTGCATGGCTCATACATATACTTATATCATGAACGTGTGTCAAAGCACTATGGCCGGGGTCGCTATTTTTAAAAAATACTGACCGGGGGTCGATATTCTTCAGGTAATGTGACCCCCTATGTACAAAATACAGCATATAGTTTACGAGAAAAGTTAGGCCCTTTCTTTAAATTATACTGGAGGTAGATTACGTTCGCGGGAACTGTTCAACATATCATAAACATGTGTCAAAGCACTATGACCGGGGTCGCTATTTTTTAAAAACTACTGACCGGGAGTCGATATTCTTCAGAAAATGTGACCCCCTACGTACAAAATACTTGTAAATTAGTATTGCGCGCTTTAGTCATGATAGGATAAACTCGGCTGAAATTGCTATGAACGGGTGTCACTACATCTGTAAGAATTATGACCACGGTTAAATAGTTTACGAGTAAAGTTAAACCCTTTCTTTAAATTAAACTGGAGGTAGATTACGTTCGAGGTAACTGTTCAACATATCATGAACGTGTGTCAAAGCACTTGGACCGGGCGTCGCTATTTTTTAAAAATTATTGAGCGGGGAGGGGGTCGATATTCTTCAAAAAATGTGACCCCCTATATACAAAATACTTGGGTTCAAGTAGGAAGGCGTGTATTAGCCATGATATGATAAACAGGGCTGAAATTGCTACGACCGATGTCACTACATCTGTAATAATTATGACCAAGGTTAAATAGTTTACGAGTAAAGTTAAAACCTTTCTTTAAATTATACAGGAGGTAGATTAAAGTCGCGGGAACTGTTCAACATATCATGAACGTGTGTCAAAGCACTATGACCGGGGTCGCTATTTTGTTAAAAAACATGCTGACCGGGTCGATATTCTTCAGAAAATGTGACACCTATGTACAAAATACTTGGGTTCAATTAGTATTGCGAGTTTTAGTCATGATAAGATAAACACGGCTGAAATTGCTATAACCGGGTGCCACTACATCTGTAAGAATTATGACCAAGGTTAAATAAAATCGAGAAAAGTTAAACCCTTTCTTAAATTATACCAGAGGTAGATTAAGTTCGCGGGAGTTGTTCAACATATCATAAACGTGTGTCAAAGCACTATGACCGGTGTCGCTATTGTTTTAAAAATAATGACCGGGGTCGATATTCATCAGAAAATGTGACCCCCTGTGTACAAAATACTTGGGTTCAATTAGCAAGGCGCGCATTAGCCATTATATGATAAACAGGGCTGAAATTGCTATGACCGTGGTTCATTACATCTGTAATAATTATGACCAAGGTTAAATAGTTTACGAGTAAAGTTAAACACTTTCTTTACATTATACAGGAGGTAGATTAAAGTCGCGGGAACTGTTCAACATAGCATGAACGTGTGTCAAAGCACTATGACCGGGTCGCTTTTTAAAAACAATACTTACCGGGGGTCGATATTCTTACGAAAATGTGACCCCCTATGTACAAAATACTTGGGTTCAATTAGTATTGCGCGCTTTAGTAATGATAGGATAAACACGGCTGAAATTGATATGACCGGGTATCACTACAGTTGTAAGAATTGTGACTAAGGTTAAATTGCTTACGGGTTAAGTTAAACCCTTTCTTTAAATTATAGTGGAGGTAGATTAAGTTCGAGGGAACTGTTCAACATATCATGAACGTGTGTCAAAGCACTATGACCGGGTCGCTATTTTTAAAAAAATACTGACCGGGGGTCGATATTCTTCAGAAATGTGAACCCCTACGTACAAAATACTTGGGTTCAATTAGCAACGCGAGCTTTAGTCATGATAGGATAAACACGGCTGAAATTGCTATGACCGGGTGTCACTACATCTGTAAGAATTATGACCAAGGTTAAATAAAATCGAGAAAAGTTAAACTCTTTCTTAAATTATACCAGAGGTATAATAATTATGACCAAGATTAAATAGTTTATGAGTAAAGTTAAACCATTTCTTTAAATTTTACAGGAGGTAGATTAAAGTCGCGGGAACTGTTTAACATATCATGAACGTGTGTTAAAGCACTTTGACCAGGGTCGCTATTTTTTTTAAAAAAATACTGTACGGGGGTCGATATTCATCAGAAAATGTGACCCCCTATGTACAAAATACTTGGGTTCAATTATTTCCGTTTCAATGTTTTGAAAACCAGATCAGACGCTGAGTAACTCGTTCTCAGGCCATGCTCTACATCAAAACAGACCCACATCTGTTCCAATACATGTGGCGCTAATATTAGTAGTAGACATATCAATGTAATATAAGTAGGTATAATGGTAGTAACAGAAAACAATCAGTTGTAGTAGTAGTTCTAGAAATAGTAGTAGTAGTAGTAGTAGTAGTAGTAGTAGTAGTAGTAGTAGTAGTAGTAGTTTGTTGTAGTAGTTGTTGTGTTACAAAATGTACAAACAACAGTACCAGTAGTAATAGTAGTATAAGTAGTAGTGATAATATGTGTACCGGTATGTGTACGTGCATGCGTGCGTGTGTGTAGTTGTGTATGTACATGCGTGTTGCGTGTGTGTGTGTGTGCGTGCGTGTACATGCGTGTTGTGTGTGTGCGTGCGTGCGTGCGCAGGCGTGCGGGTGTATGTTTTGTTGAAACAAAGACAGGGAGTCACTATTCGATGGGGGGTCACAATTCTTCGTAAGGGGTCAGTTTTCTTCGTGTGCAGGGGTCGTAATATTATGACCGGGGGTCAAAATACTATGACCGGGGGTCACTATTTTTTAAAAAATACTGACCGGGGGGTCAGTATTCTATGGGCGTCACTTTACTTCGTTACAGGACATGCAGTAGGGTCGTATCCATTTTCAATGAATATTTTAACATATTTGATGAAAATGGGTATGTTCAATAATTTTACGAAGTTTGTTAATCACTTCACCATAAAATTCAGGATATGAAATAACGTGTCACAGTCCAATAAGATTACACTTATATGGCCCCGGACATACATACGTGTTACATTTTTTGTAAACAAAGGGCCATGGTTCTGGTGTTCCTATGTCATTACAAATGATACTTGCAGAGTTGTAAGTCCTGATGCAATTAAACATTTACACAAGGTTTCATTGAAAAACTCCATACAATTGCTGAGAAAGGGCTCCTGAAACGCAAAAACGTTACATTTTTGGCCAACAAAGGGTCATAAGTTTGGTGTTCCGAGGTCAATGTGAGTGACACTTGCAAGTCCACATTCTATTATGGTAGTAAATATTTACATAAATTTAAATGAAAAACTCTAAACTGTTTCTGAGATATCACTCCGGGACGCACGTCCGCATACACGGACGCACGGAGAACGCCAAGACAATACCATTCCACTTTCGGCGGCGAGGGATACATGTAATAAAAATATTTTTCCTCAGGTCTAGATGGACGTTGATGCATTTTGTGTTTAATAATTACTCAGAACAAAAGGACCCATTTTAAATTAGTCAGCAGATTCAGGTTTATCATTCTGTTATGAAAATCGTTGTATGTTCAAGTTCTTCTGTGCTGCATTTCAAAACAATGACCGGATTAGTAATCAACAGATTAACTCGCCTTTGCAAACAGAGTAAACTCAGACCAGACGGGTCCTTTAGGGATCGGTATTTGCTTTGTTGGTTCATTTGTTTCTACATTTAACGAATAATCGAGAATAGTCATGAAGTCATGAATACTGGTATAAATATTCATGAAGAAAATTATTGACACCTTTGAAACGAAACCAGTTCAGAATGCTCCAACAGGCTTACTAGATAATTGAAATGTTTAAGAATTTAATTCATTTTAACCCTTCATTTGATACATACGCCTGTAGACGCCTTTGCAATAAGAATAGGAGCAATCTGATCAGGACCTGTTCTGTTTGCCTATAGAGTGATATATATCTGATTAGTATATGCCATGCTAAACGCACATATGTTGGCATGCCCTTATAAAAATCATCTTATTATTATTCTTGATGTCATTATTTCTTACATGAATATTCATTGCGTAAAGGGATAAGGCAGCATGAAAACCAGCTGGCATGCTGTTATTTGTTCAAAGCATCTGTAAGGCAGGGAAGATTCGTTACATGTATTTGGTATATGCGGATGCTGCTGCCTGTATATTTATGCCCCCGATCAGATCGGGGGGGGGGCATATTGTTTTTGCCCTGTCTGTTTTTGTCTGTTTGTCTGTTTGTCTGTTTGTTTGTCAGCAACTTTAACATTGGTCATAATTTTTAGCCAGTACAGATAGATACTTGATATGTGGCATGCATATGTATCTCATAAGGATGCACATTTAGAGGGGTGACATGTCAAGGTCAAGGTCATTCTTCAGGGTCAAAGGTCAAATTGTCTGTTTCTTTGTCTGTAACGTTAACGCAACTTTAACATTGGTCATAACTTTTGAGCCAGTACAGATAAAGACTTGATATGTGGCATGCATATGTATCTCATAAAGCCGCGCATTTTGAGGGGTGACATGTTAAGGTCAAGGTCATCCTTCAAGGTCAGAGGTCAAATATATGGGTCAAATCACTGACTTTAACATTGACCATAACTTTTGGACCAGTAGAGATAGAGACTTGATATTTGGCATGCTTGTGTATCTCATGAAGCTGTACATTTTGAGGGGTGAGGTGTGAAGGTCAAGGTCATTCTTCAGGGTCAAAGGTCAAATTGTCTGTTTGTTTGTCTGTAACTTTAACATTAGTCATAACTTTTGAGCCAGTACATTTAGAGACTTGATATGTGGCATGCATATGTATCATCTCATAAAGCCGCACATTTTGAGGGGTGACATGTCAAGGTCAAGGTCATTTTTCAAGGTCAGAGGTCAAATATATGGGTCAAATCACGGACTTTAACATTGGCCATAACATTTGAACCAGTACAAATAGAGACTTGATATGTGACATGCTTGTGTATCTTTAGTCTTTATATTTGGTATGCATGTGTATCTCCTGAAGCTGAACAGTTTGGGGGTAACATGTCAAGGTCAAGGTCATCTTTCAGGGTCAAAGGTCACCGACTTTAACATTGGCCATAAGTTTTGAACCAGTAGAGATACCGCTTAAGCCGGTGCTAGCAGCGTTGCATTTTCAATTACTGTTCATGAACAGACTCAATAAAACCGAGTCTGCAATTTTCTCTTTTTGTGTTGCAATTTTTGCTCTCGGGGGATCACCTCCCTTCAGAATTGATAGTTGGTATTCATGTGTTTCTCATTTGGCTGCACAGTTTGTGGGGTGACATGTCAAGGTCAATGTCATCTTTGAAGGTCAAAGGTCGCCAACATTAACATTTGCCATAACGTTTGAACCAGTAGATATACAGCCTTGATACTGGTATGCATGTCTATCTCATGAAGCTGCACAGTTTGAGGGGTGACATGTCAAGGTCAAGGTCATCTTTCATGGTCAAAGGTCACCAACTTTAACATTGGTCATAACTTTTGAACCAGTAGCGATACAGACTTGATATTTGGTATGCATGTGTACCCCATGAAGCTGCACACTTTGAGGGGTGACATGTCAAGATCAAGGTCACCCTTCAGGGTCAAATATGGTATCAAGGGGGCATAGTGTTTCGCACACATATCTTGTTTCTATTATTTCTAAGGCATTGGTAAGACAGGGCGAATCGTTATTTGGTATATGCGGCTTAAACGGTTGCTGTCGAAAATGGGTCTAGTAAGCCTGTTGGAGCATTCTGAACTGGTTTCGTTTCAAAGGTGTCAATAATTTTCTTCATGAATATTTATACCAGTATTCATGACTTCATGACTATTCTCGATTATTCGTTAAATGTAGAAACAAATGAACCAACAAAGCA
>CAUYWK010000093.1:20000-21375 GCA_963576725.1 Azorinus chamasolen | reverse complement strand
ATACGCCTTTGCAAACAGAGTAGACCCAGATTCAGCAGCTTCAGTTTGCATACCGGTATATATTTGATTGAGTATTGATATGTTAATTGCGGCACGTGGCAAGTGACAGGTGAAGATTAACCGTGCCTTGAGCATAATACATAATCAACAGAGGTGTTAATCCGATGATTGGATCATCGATCACTGATAACTAGCGGCGTGTGTCAAGAGATATGCAGTTTAACTTTTTACCAGTTTAACTTTTACCATGTCTTTTAACCCTTTCCCCGTTCTATATTTGGTCCAACTTTCTATACCTACTTAATATTCATGAACAAAATAGTTACAATGAAATATGGAAGGTGGAACATTTGTAGCCATTTTAGAAAGTAAAGAAACAGATCTATCAAATTCCTCTAGCAAATTGAGCAGACGCTTCAGACGATTACTGTATAGTAGCCGTCTAATCTGAGTCTACTATGTTGCATATACGCGTTAATAATAATTAGTTAAGCTTTATGTTAACCGTCATTCAAAACGATCTGATAGGGGTGATATTTGTTTTTCACCTATAAGATATATGAAGTGAGAGAAATATTAAAGTATCTAGTATTTCTAAATTTAGAATGGTTACATACATGTGTGTGATATGTACATATTTATATTCTGTGTATTATTCTTTATTATAGTCTCAATTACATACAATATAATAATACATATATTCAAAACAGAAATTCCAGACGTCAGTCCCTCATTCGCAGAAGCCACGAAACTGTGCGCAGATGTCTGCGTATTCCTGTGCTTGGATCATGCATGCTGCAAGCACAGTAACAGGCAGGCCGATAGTCTGTTTATCCTGTCGTTAACGACCCAGCCGACTTTAACATTATAATTCTGAACACCACGTTCAAATTCCGAAATTCTCGGTCCAGAGAAAGTGTACAAATTTTATGGTCTGGTGTTAATGGAATAAGATCCTTTTGGAAACCCGACCATGTTGTGGCACTAATCCCTGAAAATTTAGTTAGTGATCCAATCATTATTGATGACATTGAGGCTTCTGAGACTTTAAAAAAACCCACTTCTACCCCTGTCAAGTCTTTATCCCACAGTGCTGATAGGTCCCAAGAAATCTCAGTAAAATTCACTGATTTTGTTTGGAATGACGGGGTATATGTGAAAGCAACTAGGGTCCTAGATGCAAAGCACCTCAAAGACAATGCTGTTGAGAACCTACGGAACATTTGGCCCAGCTTGAAGGTTCTGTGGTTATTAACAGATTGTCTGGATCTGATGGTATTTTAAGCTCCAAATATCTGAGCTTAAAGTGAGATCATCGCAGACTGTGACGTTCCATATCTGGCAAAAAGATTAATGCCGAATATTGAACGGCATG
>CAUYWK010000093.1:0-15000 GCA_963576725.1 Azorinus chamasolen | reverse complement strand
CATGTTTTTTTTGTAATGCTTTACTCCATGAATATGCATTCTGAACTAATGAATGTAGAATGTCTTGGTCTACTCTCTTCGCAAATACGTTAAAGGCTGTATCTATGAAATGAATGGTGAGTCATCTTCCCACGAACATCATAAGCAATATAAGAACCAAAAAAGTGTAGGTTCATATAAATGATTATTCTACAACTTGACAGACTAGACTTGTTGATGTTTTTTTTTCTTTCAATGATCATTTAATACCTATGCATGACCGGTGGTGTTATAGGGAAAAGTGTGTCCGGGCGATCAAGTGGCTATTGGTCTGGGCTTAATTTTTGAACATTTCCGGATTGCCCTTTTTCCAGATGACGCTAGCTAAAGTTATCAAAACTAATCTCCGTCAACTAATATAAGGAAAATTAAAGAAAAATACTTCATATAATTATTTAAACAATAACCTCCCATGCGTGCATGATTAACTCCGAACATCGTGTAGACATTTGGACACTGACGAGGAAAACAATCTATATAATATAGATGCATCTTAGTAAATCAGAATCTCAAACAATCTCTCTGTATTTCAAATTTACGATGCATTCCTGAAATCGTCAAATGTGACAACACGACTGTCTAATTTCAAACTAAAAAGCAAATCTCTGGATTTAAATTTTTTTTAAAACGACGTGAGCACACCATTCTAAGGGAAACCAACGTGACAAAAATAAAATCTAATATACCATGTTTATTTCCCTTGTTTATCTTACTTTAGCGCTTGCAATAAACCCGCCCTAATGAGACCACCAAAAGAGCTCTAATGAGCAGATCGTAGTTTAGTGTAGGACGAACAGTACACAAAAAGCTCCCATATGAGCTTTCTGTAATACTTTCCTCCTGTATTAAACAGCTACCTGCTTCTAAAGACACCCGTGTTTATTCATTGAGTGTTTGCGCTAGAGGGCTTCTATTGAATGTACACACTCGGACCGGTAGATAAAGTATCTCAGTTACCGTATTCAGATCAACTATTTTGGTCGCTAAAGTCACGGCTATCCCTGTACTCATGCGTCTGTCAGCTTTGATATATTCACTAAGAGCAAGTCATAACCTCTAGCTCGTCAACAACTGGCAAACGACAATGGCAATATGGGTAAGCTCCGTGGTAAAGCATCCACCTCCGAGTCAGGAGGTCGTGGGTTCGAAACGCAGTCGAAGAAAACACACTCCAATGAATGGAGAATTTGTACTCTTTTAAAGAGCCATTTATTATTCTTAGACTGTTACTTAATTTATTTTGTTTAAAAAATGTATTCTGCTTATCGTTTCAAGTTGACACCCTCCAAAAAAAATAATAACAAAACAAATACTCCATGAGAATGAAAACGACATTAGAAACCCAAAATTATCAATGACACTGTTTAAATTGTGATAGGACATATATGGCAAAGGTCACCAATAATCCAAACCGAGCGTGTCACCGTCTCGAATGTCATCATCTGATTGGCATATTTACGTATTCGATCTAATGTCGTACACATATAAATGGAATAAAAGTCAGCATTTTAAGAAAAACTGTTAAGTGAGTGTGCATGAGCCTGTCACGAGTGATACACTATTCAACCATTCAATCTGATAATGTAAAACTGGTGCAAATCTCTATGCAAACATCGAAATGCTGCACTAGGAATGAAATTTAACAAATCGTTTCAGACATTTACATATTAAAACGCATCGCGATAAACATTTTTGATTGTTTAGGAGTCACATCAAGACACACAATCAGGTCTGATAGGAATTAACGATATTTGGTACACATCAAAAGTCGCCAAACTTTAGCGTCAGAACTTGACAACAGTACAGACGGCCAAATTGCCCAGACGATGGTAGGGCGGCTGATCTACAGCTGTACTGTTAACCCTTTCCATGTTCTATGTTTTTTTTCAACTTTAAATACCTACTGAATATTCATGGACAAAACCGTTATAATGAATTATGGAAGGTGTATAAATGTAGCCATTTTAGAAACTAAAGAAACAGATCTATCAAATTCCATTAGCAAACAGAGCAGAACCTGATCAGACGGCTCCTAGAGGAGCCGTCTGATCTGGGTCTACTCTGTTTGCAAGTGTGTGAAACACGTTTATATGAGGGAAAGGGTTAACATACTACGAAGGAAAACCTTCTCACGGTACAAAATATAATATAATATAACTTTCTATTAATAATCTTTCTACAATAACCACTCAAAAGTATTCTAATTCGGGTTTATTTTTCAAACAGGTGATAGCATGACCCTTTACCTGTTGAATATTCATGGAAGAAATAATGACACTATGCATATTAATTAGCTAAGGTAGTATAATGGTATACGGAAAAAAGAAGTGTTTGCCTTGGCAGCAACTGTACAACCAGACAGATAATATTCCATAAGCAACCGGAGCTACTGGTCTGGGTCTACTCTACAGGTGCCGTCTGGTCTGGGTCTACTCTACAGGCGCCGTCTGGTCTGGGTCTACTCTACAGGTGCCGTTTGGTCTACAGGTGCCGTCCGGGCTCGGTCTACTCTACAGGTGCAGTCTGGTCTGGGTCTACTCTATAGGTGCCGTCTGGTCTGGGTCTACTCTACAGGTGCCGTCTGGTCTGGGTCTACAGATGCCGTCTGGTCTGGGTCTACTCTACAGGTGCCGTCTGGTCTAGGTCTACTCTACAGGTGCCGTCTGGTCTGGGTCTACTCTACAGGTGCCGTCTGGTCTAGGTCTACTCTACAGGTGCCGTCTGGTCTAGGTCTACTCTACAGGTGCCGTCTGGTCTGGGTCTACTCTACAGGTGCCGTTTGGTCTACAGGTGCCGTCCGGGCTCGGTCTACTCTACAGGTGCCGTCTGGTCTAGGTCTACTCTACAGGTGCCGTCTGATCTGGGTCTACTCTACAGGTGCCGTCTGGTCTGGGTCTACTCTACAGGTGCCGTCTGGTCTGGGTCTACTCTACAGGTGCCGTCTGGTCTGGGTCTACTCTACAGGTGCCGTCTGGTCTGGGTCTACTCTACAGGTGCCGTCTGGTCTGGGTCTACTCTACAGGTGCCGTCTGGTCTGGGTCTACTCTACAGGTGCCGTCTGGTCTGGGTCTACTCTACAGGTGCCGTCTGGTCTAGGTCTACTCTACAGGTGCCGTCTGGTCTGAGTCTACTCTACAGGTGCCGTCTGGTCTGGGTCTACTCTACAGGTGCCGTCTGGTCTGGGTCTACTCTACAGGTGCCGTCTGGTCTGGGTCTACTCTACAGGTGCCGTCTGGTCTGGGTCTACTCTACAGGTGCCGTCTGGTCTGGGTCTACTCTACAGGTGCCGTCTGGTCTGGGTCTACTCTACAGGTGCCGTCTGGTCTGGGTCTACTCTACAGGTGCCGTCTGGTCTGGGTCTACTCTACAGGTGCCGTCTGGTCTGGGTCTACTCTACAGGTGCCGTCTGGTCTGAGTCTACTCTACAGGTGCCGTCTGGTCTGGGTCTACTCTACAGGTGCCGTCTGGTCTGGGTCTACTCTACAGGTGCCGTCTGGTCTGGGTCTACTCTACAGGTGCCGTCTGGTCTGGGTCTACTCTACAGGTGCCGTCTGGTCTGGGTCTACTCTACAGGTGCCGTCTGGTCTGGGTCTACTCTACAGGTGCCGTCTGGTCTGGGTCTACTCTACAGGTGCCGTCTGGTCTGGGTCTACTCTATTTGTAAAGGCAAAAGGTGTACATGTATCTACGAGGTAAATAGTTTATACGAACGAAAGCTTATGTCAAATGTTTCTGAATGAGCCTTTTCTGTAAACCCTTCATTCTGAATAAGCAACCTCTTGCTCTTATAGACATCACTGGTTGCTCATTAACCTTTCCTCCACGAATACATGTATTTATTTAAGAATTCATTACCGCATGGATATTCAGGAACATATTTGAAGGACCCTTTTCTGTACAACCTTCGTTCTGCATTGCATCTTTCGCTGCCTATGTTGAATGTTTTTTATATAGATCACAAATCTCTATTTGATTTTGTCCACTAGTGAAGTAAGCAACTGGCAACAGTGACCATTCCGCTTATCGCCATGTTTCTGTTTCAGATGAAGCCATTCTGCAGTCTGGTGACGTCTGCCGAATATTATATGAATGGAGCCATTTCACTGGATGAACGAAGGTAAACTTGTGAAATATGTGATGTCGCGTACAGTGGCTGCTTCTTCGG
Organism: Azorinus chamasolen; assembly: GCA_963576725.1. NCBI lineage: Eukaryota > Metazoa > Mollusca > Bivalvia > Cardiida > Solecurtidae > Azorinus > Azorinus chamasolen. Next base: position 10,796 of record CAUYWK010000093.1, on the reverse strand, counting down.
CGATTTGAAGGGAACTGGCAAAACTCGATAGTTTCACCTTAATGAGCATCATTTTGATGCTAGGGACTAAAAAGATGGACGTTGGTGATAGAATTGAGTCGTTTTTATTGAACTAAGCCATCATTTGAACTGCAAAGCGTCAGGTTATCACTTTGATATGAATAGACCGGGGTGAACGAATGTTTGTCAATGACCCAGAAAACACGTATTTTGTTTTAGAAAATCATTGTTGGATTTAAAATAGTGCTTAAGGAACCATCAGACGAGTATATTTATCTGTTATTAAACTATCCTGACTTCAAATAGCCGCAAGAATTACGAACATACCATGTAAATAGTAAGAGTTACATTATTATTACATACTTGTTTGTAGTTGTGGTAGCCTACATGGATGTCCATCGGTCAGTTGGGACCCCTTTTATTATGTACCATATATAGACTCCAAGGGAGTTAATTGGTACAGACCCATATGCTGAGTGAGGTTCAATGATAACAATACATTTTACTCCTGTTAGTTTCAGAAAACAGTGTCTGGGTGCAATAGGGTTTAAATGCTGACTAATCTATGTTTAAACTGAACCCCAACCGTCTGCACAAAGGTAATTGTAATTTCAAGTCAGTCCATAGAAACCATTATGTAACGGTACTTACATACATGTGCTGTGATAGTTTGGTAATTTTTTTTTATCAAGGGTGAAACACAAATGGCTCTGTTTGTACAAATCCGCCAACTACTTAAGAGGAATTGAAATGTATAAAGGTTGCAATAAGTATTCATGTTACTAGCAATCTGACTGACCATGCAAAATACACCCAACTGAAGGTACAACCATCTCCTACCAGTAACTTCATAACCTTGATTGAACATATCACTGCGCATATACAATGATATGGTTCCGATATGCAGTCTGGTGACAAGTGTTCAATAACAATGGCGGAACTTTTCAAGGTCAGCTTCCGCTTTAACCGTGAGCAATTTAAGTATTTGTTTGCAAAAAATGTCTGTTAAGTGCTAAAGCTTGATACAACTGTTAATAAGTCTTAGAGAAAGATTCTTCTAAATCCAATCTAGCCTATCCACACTGGTTCATAAATGTTAAGTTAACAAATATGTATTAACCCCTTTTGTCTCATCAGGATATACTGTCGTAAAATGCGTAAGAGGCGTTAAGAGGCGTTCACAGGCGTTACGAGACGTCTTCTATGGAGTTAAGGGCTAACGGAAGCCTGTTTCATCTTATGCTGCTCAGAGGTAAAGCTGCTCGGTTTCTAATGTCTACACAAAAGGTAATCTGGGCCAATTGTTACTTTATTCGAAATCTTTCAAGAAGAACCTAGAGTGTCAGACAGCATGGCTCCTGACGAGACTTCGAGTCATGCACCGTCTAATCTGGAGCCATGATGTTGCATGTAAGATCGCGATTAGCATGTATATGGTTAATCCATAATCCAAAGTGTAAATATCCGACAAATTCCGAGTAGGACTCTTGGGATTTAACTTTCCCCCTCAAATAAACACATTTCATGCTTTTGCAAACAGTATTGACCCAGATCAGACAACTACAGAAGAAGCCGTCTGATTTGGGTCTGCTGTGTTTGCTTATGAAATTATACTATATATAACTCCACAGTTTCTACCAATACCAAAACATCCCGTGTGCACATGGCATTATCAAAAAGCAGCTATTAAATATTCATGATGGCAGTAGTTCTTATATAGATATTCAGCATGGAAAGGGCTAATCACTTAATTTCTGATAGGAAACTTAATTTGGCGTGTAGATTATAACGCTGGTTGTTACAAAAAAAAAAGTATTGATATTACTTGTCCGCATTTAAAGAGAGTCTTATCGCAATAAAAGATAGCACCGATGCACATGTGACACATTTTAGGCATCTTACAATGACCTATGGTTACTGCACGATCGCAATGATGTTGTAAATAGGGGAGTATTAAGCAAACTTTGATAAAACGTTATGTGATTCTCTGCCAAGCCTATCTTGTTGGTATTCATTAGAACTGCCTCTGCGAGACGACTCTAAGAGAATAAACATACTATGGCGTGGCTTAGAAATAAGAGACTTAGTTAACCAGTGAACCTCCTTCCATCCATCCACCAACCCGCCCATCCGTCCTTCCGTTCGTTCGTCCGACCATCTATCCATTCATCCATATATACGTTCTTGGAATTGTTCTCATTTGTAGACAAGAATACAAAAACTATATTTATTAAATTAAGGAATGACAAATTTCAAGACACAACGTCTCGTGAAGGTTGGACCTTACATAAAATTAGACAGGCGTATGCCACAACTTCTCACTTGCAGAAATCGATCTGGTATCTCCGTTCAGTTTGTCCAAATGTTTAACAAATGCATTCAGGAGGAAAAAGAAGCGACAGAAAATATCGAGCTGAGCGCAATTGTTCAATAAGACTACAATAAGCTATAGTCAAGCAATCTTAGTAAACAGTGAGAAAGAAAACCAACCGCGTTGGTAGAATGCAGACGGGTAAAAAGACGTCAGTTCATGAATATTTAGTTAAGGAATAATTATATCACGAATAATAAAAGGTCAATATATACAATGGCACATGGAAACAGAATTTCGTTTGGCTATACAGAAAATGTAGATCTACAGTAAACTTTTTCTTAAGCACACAGAGCCGACTCTGATCAGAGGGATCGTACAGGAGCCGCCTGATCTGGGTCTGCTCTGTTTGAAAGGTACCAAAAGCGTCTCTCTGACATAAAGGGTTAAGTGCACACGGTCACATGCTGGTATAAGTAAACCATTTCTATAATGACCACTTAAAACGAGTCCAATTTTCTGCATTACATTCGCTCAGCATTAATCAGCAATCTACTTTAAACTCCTTTATGTACTTCTCTATTGCCCCTTTAAGATATAATGTACGAAATAAATACACCACGAACAGACAGCTCCTGTTAGAGCTAGATCCATCTGATCTGGGTCCAATACATCATGAACAGACAGCTCCTGTTAGAGCTAGATCCATCTGATCTGGGTCCAATACATCATGAACAGACAGCTCCTGCTAGAGCTAGAGCCATTTGATCTAGGTCTATTATGTTTGATCATACGTATGTCTCTGTTTAAGATATTAAAAACAGAATATTAACCTGACACAAATCAGCTTTTATTTTGGTATGATTTAATAGTTGTCCGGCGGAAAATGATTTAACCCTTTCCTCCATAAATACGCCTTTCTACGCCTTACCAAACAGTGTAGACCCAGATCAGACGGTTCCTGTAGGATCGGTCTGATCAGGGTCTGCTTTGTTTGTTCATGATATATTCTACAAGTTATGTCATGACCAAAAATTGCTTATTTACATGACAGTGTGCTAATATAACAATGAATCTAATCAATATTCATGATGTAATTATTCCTTACATGAATATTCATGGAATAAAGGGATGTTCAAAATTAGTCCTTGCTATACTATAGTGCAAATGCTATAGAATCTACTCTGTGTGATAGTCTTAAACTTGCTAGAGGATTTTGAATGACAAAAAGTGCAGACCCTGGTTAGTGGCCCCCTGATCTGGGTTTACACTACAGTAAAACCTCTCTATAACGGCCACTAAATTACATCAATCATTTTGTATTAAAGGCAGGTGGCTGCTTAAAGCAAGGTGAAAATAAAACAGAACGCTCCTATAGAACGCCCTAGATACCAACTAATTAACACAATTTAGTGGCCGTTATAGAAAGGTTTTACTGTATTTTCAAAAAAGACAGTGCATGCGTGTCCCACGCTGTAACGGTTAATGCGACTCTTTGCACGCTAAGTAATTGTCGTCTGCACAGTGTTGTCGTCTGTTGCATTGTTAATTTCTTTAAACAAAGACCAGTGTCAACCCGTTTGACGTCTGACCTCATGTAAAAGCAAACAAAAGCCAGTGTCAAACCGTTTGACGTCTGACCTCATGTAAAAGCAAACAAAAGCCAGTGTCAACCCGTTTGACGTCTGACCTCATGTAAAAGCCACACGCCCAGTAACTCGTAATCTCGCGAACCCTTTGAATATGGGAAACGAGTTGACTGTCATGTCTGTAAACAGTGCAGACACAGCTGAGAGCACTCATAGAGGATACATCTGATCACGGTCTGCACTGTTTGACATTCAAACTCCTCTCGCAAAGTTTACCTTTTCATACTGTATGGACTCTACTAACAGGTATTGATGGACTATCCCACTATGACACCTCAGCGTCGAAAGCTTTAAGGTCTATATTATTTGCATAGGTTATCACAAATTCGCATGTACAGTCAAAATAACCCGATAACATACTTCAATGTATTTGGATATGTTGCACTTTTATTGTTATCGTTTTCAGCATGCCATGTTGTCAAATGAAATTACTTCTGCCATTTTTGTGTTGTCTGTCTCACTAAAGTCTGCTCTAATCCTTGTCGTGGTGAAAACTTCGACGAACGCTAAAACTCTGGGTCCCGTTTTACGAAGGAACAGGTCGTAAGTGCTAATTTTCCAAAACTGATCGTAAGTGCTAATTTACACCCCCCCAAAAAACAAACAACAACAGTGCTTATTTACCAAAACTGGTCGTAAGTGCTAATTTACTACAGTCTATACTACGCCCTTAATCGAAATCATCACATTTTTTAGCAAGCGACAGTGTAACCTCTTCCTTCATGTAAACGCATATTCACGCCTTTATGCAAACAGAGTAGATCCAGATCAGACGTTTTATCAGGATCTGCTGAGTTTGCTTATGGGATTATACAGATGTGATCCTACAGTTTTTATCCAAGGCAACCTTTATTTTGGAATAAATTGCAATATGATTTGATGACTACTCATGAAGTGATTATTTCCCATAAATGTTCATTATGGAAAGGGTTAAGTTAACTTTGGAAGCTGCGTTATTTCTAACAATACGATGGTTGCAACTGGAAGCTGCAAATTTCTATCGTACCATCTTCGTAAAACGTGCCTCAACTGTGTTGCATTTTTAATTTCCGATTAGTTAATAGTTTTGAGAAACTACAGACCGAGTATCATTTATTTACTCGGCATTTCACCTGGATCTAAGCTGTCTGCAAATATCAGCCACAACACGACTATCACGACAATGGTTAAGGCTATTCCGTCTAATTATTGAGACAGCGCTAATGTTTGTAAACAGTTTGGAACCAGATGAGTCGCCGAGTAACTCGGCGTTTAATCAGGATCCATACTGTTTGACTGATTATATATAGTTTGAAATTTGAAACTGTAGTGCCCATACTAATTGTATGTTACTTCAGGTCTGTATATACATGTAGTTTGAAATTTGAAACTGCAATACCCACACTAATTGTATGTTACTTCAGGTCTGTATATAAGATGTGTACTGACATATCAATATCTATTCTCCGTCAAGGCCTATCTTGCTGCACTTCGCTACGATATATTTTTCAAACCCCATCTATATCTTAATGCACTTCATTACAATCTCTTTCTCCTCCAAAGCAGATAATGGTGCACTTCATTACAATCTGTTTCTCCGTCAAAGTCAATCTTGCTGCACTTCATTACAATCTGTTTCTCCGTCAATGCCAATCTTGCTGCACTTCATTACAATCTGTTTCTCCGTCAAAGCCAATCTTGCTGCACTTCATTACAATCTATTTCTCCGTCAAAGCCAATCTTGCTGCACTTCATTACAATCTATTTCTCCGTCAAAGCCAATCTTGCTGCACTTCATTACAATCTGTTTCTCCGTCAAAGCCAATCTTGCTGCACTTCATTACAATCTATTTCTCCGTCAAAGCCAATCTTGCTGCACTTCATTACAATCTGTTTCTCCGTCAAAGCCAATCTTGCTGCACTTCATTACAACCTGTTTCTCCATCAAAGCCAATCTTGCTGCACTTCATTACAATCTATTTCTCCGTTAAAGCCTGTCTTGCAGCACTTTTCAGGCGCATCGATTTTGATGAGTTTCAGCGAGACAGGGTTTGGCGGAGAAATATTTCTAAATGCGTAGTCCAGTTAATTAAGATTAAATATATAGTTTAACTGGTGCAGTCCAGTTAATTAATTTAACTGGGACTAAGGAATACCTATGAACCACTGTACACATTGTAGACATATACCAACATCCACGTTACAGACACAGTCTCATCAGGATACGCACTTTCGTTTTATATGAACGCTGTAGCTGTTTAATGCAAACAAAACTAATCAAGCTGAGCATTGCATAAACGTTCGCCTCTGATTAGCTAACACGAGTTTAAGATATCCTTACTTTATAGAGGGTCTACTTCAGTGAATTCTCGCTAATGTGACTCCATAATGTATTAACATTTTTAGAAGTGGTTTCTTAATGCATGACAAACGTAATACTAATTATACTTCTTTTGAGTGGTTGTATTAGCGAGACTTTACTTTATCTAGGTGGATCGACGGAGACATCATGCTTATATGGTTAATTTGTTTGTGAAGTTTTCAGATCAAGCACTTGAGCTGCGAGAACATGAACAAGCTCGTTTTAATAAAACTTTGAAAAACATGCTACGTATTGCAAACACGGATGCGTTTTTGTTTACTAAAGTATCGTGAGGCTCGGTCATAATAAATGCCAGACACGGATATATTATATAAACCTCATAATAAATGCCAGCTACGGATATAGTATATAAACCTCATAATAAATGACAGATACGGATATAGTATATAAACCTCATAATAAATGCCAGACACGGATATAGTATATAAACCTCATAATAAATGTCAGATACGGATATAGTATATAAACCTCATAATAAATGACAGATACGGATATAGTATATAAACCTCATAATAAATGCCAGACACGGATATAGTATATAAACCTCATAATAAATGACAGATACGAATATATTATATAAACCTCATAATAAATGTCAGATACGGATATAGCATATAAACCTCATAATAAATGACAGATACGAATATATTATATAAACCTCATAATAAATGTCAGATACGGATATAGTATATAAACCTCATAATAAATGACAGATACGGATATAGTATATAAACCTCATAATAAATGACAGATACGGATATAGTATATAAACCTCATAATGAATGACATATACGGATATAGTATATAAACCTCATAATAAATGTCAGATACGGATATAGTATATAAACCCAGACTTTTAGTAAATAAAAGTTTAAATATTTTAGGCAGATGGCTGCTTAATGTAGGATGAAATTCACACAGAAAGCTCCCTTTTCATCCTTTGTTATGCTACCATCTGTTTTAATGATCGGCATTGATACTAATATAAAAAAGTCTGGTTTAGACGGGGTTGGCCGTATTGTTGTTTACTAAAACACCGTATGATTATGCTATAATTAGCCCCGGTTCGAGAAACAGGATGTTAACACGTGGTTAGGATCTACACTAGTTTACGTTATTACACTATTCGATATATCCTTATTCTTCATGTCACAACAATGTACAGCTTCATCAGACTCTACATCACCATTGTAGCGCCTGATCTGGGTATACACTGTTTATAATGTATGTTTTACTTTTTAGGATGGCTTATTTGTATAGAAGAACCCGGAACTTGGTATACCGCACGTGCATGTCTCGCCGAGCCAATGCAAACAATCACCAAACACTTCTGACCTAGGTATCTATGAATCAAGAACCCAACTAATGGTGATTTATTTCATTTTTAAAGCCATTCCCTAAGTATATTTCCAACATTTCACAGAACCAGGATTGTATAAACGATAAGTGTATTCAAACATTATCAGCTATTGTTGATATTTACCGATAGCTGGTCAGACGACTGGAAGTACTGGTATGTTAGGAGATGTATTGTAAACACTCAAGAGTACATGCATTGCGTAAACCATAAATCTTTCTGCAAGGTATTTTGAATTGTTAACTCTTTCCCTGTTGACTATTTGTGTAAGAAATAATGAAAATTTAATCATGAATGTTAATTTATTAGCTGAATTTTCATAGTGACATATATACCTTGGTAGAAACTGTAGTGTCAGTCTATTAGGATTTCATAAGCGGCCAGAGAAGATCCTGATCAGACGGCTCTTACAGGAGTCGCGTGATCTGTGTCTACTCTATTTACAAAGACATGCACAGTGTTTGTATGAGTGAATGGGTTAAAGGAATTGCATTGCAGATAATTATTTTCTTGATAAATCCACTTGGTCACACTTTATTAGGCTTACACTACATGCACCAGTGACAGTAAAATACTTCTATATGACAACTGTTTCATGAATAAACATGACGATCTATAGGAGTCTATAGGAGTCTATAAGAGGGGTAGTTTCTAAATACAAGGCGAATGTCTCTCGTCCTGCATTAATCCACCACCTATCTGAATTACGACTTGGTTTGGGACGTTTACTGTAATTGCAACACTTGCAAGAACGTGTATTTGCACATTCTTAAGACACACGATTCAAGTATATTCCCAAACATGTTTGTTCTACCGTTTTTAGTAGAATAATTCTGTGAAGTACAAAAACACTTGTCAGAATACTCTTGCGTTTCGGGCCTGAAAATGTGTTGATAAATTGGTGATCATGGTTAGGTTACAAATATGACTGTAAACAAGACCTGACTGAAATTAGCAAATAGTTTGAACCTAGATGAGACTATGAGGCAAAACTTAATAAAACTGCATTCACGACATTGTAAACAATGTAGAACCACATCCGCCGCCACATCTGCTGCAGGATCAAAAGCGTTCAACTAACTGGGTGAAGATGAGAAAACGCTTAGTCAGGATCAAAAGCATTCAACACAATATCAAACGATTGGATTAAGATCTTTTATGATCTATTCATATTCACTTTTTACTTGGCAATAGTAGCTGATATTAAGAGAGTAACTCGTTTACTGACAATATATGACCACTTTGAAAACAGTTTGAACCCAGAATGATGAGTCGTCGGGTCTCATCAGTGTCACATCAGTGTCACATCAGTGTCAACACTGTTTGCCACTCTGATTATGTGTCGTGGTTATTCAGTCAAAGCAAAGATACACAAGCCTTTGGTATTTCGACTCGAAATATACATGTTCTTTTTTGGTCAATACGTTTATCTAATATAAGTATATGCTGGATAGATTCATGCTTTTTAAAATGATCTCCAATATCAAATCCACATCCACAGCTGGGAATCCATCGAAGAATATCATAAAAGATACAGCTGTGTATTCAATAAAAAATCGTCATATCTCAACCAAACCCTATGTTGTGACCCCTCTCCAGAATCCTCTGTTTGCATGTCAAAACTGTAGAATCGGATCTATATAATTTCATAAGCAAACAGAGCAGACCCTATTCTGGGTGTACTCTGTTAGCAAAGATGGAAACAGATGGTAACAGATAACAGATGGTGACAGATAACAGATGGTCACAGATGGTAACAGATAACAGATGGTGACAGATAACAGATGGTGACAGATAACAGATGGTCACAGATGGTAACAGATAACAGATGGTAACAGATAACAGATGGTAACAGATAACAGATGATTACAGATGGTAACAGGTAAGAGGCTGGGGCTAACTGCTAACGCCCTCTGAACAAGAATTCCCTACCAACACCGTACGCACTCAAATTGTTAGTAATGCCTTGGCAGCCACATAATGTTTGCTGCAAATTTTGTCGTCTGATACAATATTCACTCTTTATTTTTCGTCTGTTTTCTTTCAAGAAACGATTTACATAGCACCAACAGTTGTGATCCTGATGAGATGATGAGTTACCCGGCATATCATCTATATGCAAACCGTTTGCAACACTGACCACAGAAACGTAACTGTTTGCAACAGTGGTCACAGAAACGTAGTTGGTATACAAACTACTCGTACTTACTACCACCCTGCGGTGAAAACTTTAATCTCGTTGTCTCTTACCCTTCGCTTGCTATTCACGTCAATATACCTACCTGTAAATAGTGAAGACCCAGATGAGACAGCTCCTGCAGGAGCTGTCTCATCAGGGTCTGCACTATTTACAAGTTCATTGTGCAGCCAATACACTCCACAGCAGTGATTGCAAAGCGATGTACTTGTACACAGTGAAGATGTATGTAATTATACAACAGGGCATGGGTAAAGAAGGAGAAATGTATTTTAAAATTCAGCAAGAGAAGGGTTAAAAACCATCACGATACTGTTTTATCAACTATTTACCGACTGGTCAGGTAGCTTGGATCCTAATCAGACGCTCTGACACTGATCCAAGTAAATCGTAAATACATATGTTACTATATGCAGAATGAGGCTTAAACACAGTCATGCTAAAGGGTTACCTTTGTCTAAGAGCCATTTCACTAGCATCTACAAACAGTTTGGATCCAGATCAGACGTCCAATAACTCGGCGTCTCATCAGCGTCCCTTCGCTCAATAGTTTCTCATAGTAAATATTGGTGTAGATGAGAGTTTGAGCAGACATGAATGTTTTACAGCATGATAAGGGTTAAGCAATGTTTTACAGCATGGTGCGGGTTAAGCAATGTTTTCAATTTTGAGTTGCTCCTAACATTTGATACGGGAGGACTTCACAGCGATAACCCATTTATAACAAACGCTTATCTTGATCCATAAGATAAAGGAATGTATAAACTTATGAGCTACATAACTGATACCCACAGATACTAAGTCATCCTTTACCTTAGACGTTAGCATCAATCTTAAGCCTATCTAGCCCTTACGCCATGAATATTCAAGTAAAAATAATGACGTCATAAAGATTAATTAGCTGAAATTATAATGCATGT
>CAUYWK010000092.1:0-13732 GCA_963576725.1 Azorinus chamasolen | reverse complement strand
ACAGCAGGGCTGTGTTAAGCGTCATTCCCGAGACCGAGAGAGCACCCTCCGTCATGAATCTAGAACCGGACATGGCATTACCCAGCGAACGGGCTCTTGGCACTATATGGGACGTGGACGATTACAAAATCAAATTTAAGGTCAAGGTCGCCGAGAAACCATTTAAAAGACATGGTGTTTTGTCCATTGTCAGTGCAATATTTGACCCTCTTGGATTCGTGTCACCTGTTACACTGAAAGCAAAGGCAATTATTCAAAAGACATTTCGAGAGAAACTTGGATGGGACGATCCACTTCCGGAAGCCATGAGAATCAAATGGCAAAACTGACTTGAGACCCTACCAAGTTTGGGGAAAATCTGCGTAAATAGGTGCTTCAAGTCACAGTGTTTTGGTGAAATTAGAGATGCTTAGTTACACATTTTCAGCGACGCATCGGAACTAGGATACGGAGCGTGTGCTTACCTTAGACTCACAGATTCATTTCTAATCGGAAAGTCTCGTCTGACCCCGATGAAACAGATGACCATTCCGCGACTTGAACTATCTGCAGCAGTTGTGGTTTGTCGTATTCACACATTTTTAACGGACGAGTTAGACATTGATATCAACAGTGTTACCTTCTGGACGGACTCGGCGATTGTGCTAGGTTACATAAGAAATGAGTCACGCCGATTCAAAGCATTTGTTTCAAACAGACTGAGTGAAATCCACGACGCAACTACACGCGAATAATGGAGATATGTGGACACAGGCTTGAACCCGGCCGATGTTGCATCCAGAGGCATTGATGCCGGTGACACACATAATTTCGACAAGTGGTTGAACGGACCAGAATTTCTGCGGCAAAGTTCAGATCAGTGGCCAAAGAAATTGACCCAAACTGGGGTCAGCGAAAATGACATGGAAGTGAAAAAGGAAACTACAGTGTACACCACATCAAGTGACGATATTGAAAGCTTTGTCGACTATTATTCCAGCTGGACAAAACTCGTTTAGGCAGTGGAATGGCTTTTAAGATTCAAAGACTACTGTAAACAGCGTTTTCTAGCAAACGGTGAACAGTGTTCAAAGGGTCCACTAACAGTAAAAGAGTTAATGGGTGCTGAAAACGCTATATTAGTTCACGTACAGAGAATCTGCTTTCAGGATGAAATATCACAGCTTAAAAATGGAAAACCCTTGAATAGAATCAGTCGGCTCCTGTCTCTCAATCCGGAGATGCATGGGGGTTTGGTGAAATTAAAAGGGCGCATAAACTTTACAGATGCAACGCCGAGCAATCATTTCGTGACCAAACTGATAATTCGCCACTACCATATAACATACGGGCATGTAGGTACTCAGCAAGTGTTAGCAACGACACGAGAGAAATATTGGATTGTTAAAGGACCAAGTACAGTGAAGAAAACGGTCAAAGAATGTTTCCTGTGTAAACAACAACACAGCAAGCAGTGCAAGCAACAAATGGCACCTTTGCTTGTGGAGCAGACTACACCCAACAAACCGCCATTTTCCTTTGTTGGTGATGATTTCTTCGGCCCGTTGATAGTCAAGATGGGTCGTTCTCACGTCAAAAGATATGGCTGCTTATTTACGTGCCTTACAAAGAGAGCAGTGCACATTGAGATTGCTCATAGTTTAGATACAGATTCATTCATCGCCGCCTTTCAGCGTTTCACGAGTCGCAGGGGTCATCCTGAAAGGGTGTTCAGTGATAATGGAACTCATCTTGTCGCAGGCCACCATGAACTTCGGAAGTCCATACAAGAATGGAACGAGTCAAAGATTGGCCAACATATGAGACAACAACAAATTGAATGGCATTTCAACCCACCGTACTCTATTCACATGGGTGGGCATGGGAAAGGATGATACGGTCAACACGTAAAATCCTGAAAGTCAGTATTCAAGAACAATTTCTGACTGATAAAAAACTGCTGACATTTATGGCTGAGGCAGAAAAGATACTGAACGACAGGCCGATAACTGAACTCAGCGATGACCCCAGAGATCCTACTGCTTTAACACCTAACATGCTGTTGTTGATGAGGTCATGTGAAAGTCTCCCAGTTGGTATTTTCAAGAAGGAAGATTCGTATGCCAGAAGATGGTGGAGACAAGTGCAGTACATTGCGAACGTTTTCTGGGGTATATGGATTAAGGAGTATTTAGCAGCATTACAGGCAAGACAAAAGTGGGAAAATCAAACGTTTAATATTAAGATAGGAGACTTAGTTTTAGTAAATCAGGAAAATACGCCTAGAGGCTAGTGGCCATTAGGTCGGATAGAAAACGTGAATGTGGGCCGTGATGGTCTTGTGAGTAGCTGTGTGGTTAAAACGCCTACATGAAACGTTGTACGATCAATTAGGAAGCTATGCCTCTTAGAAGGCTCAAATTAAGTCATTACATGCACAGAGACAATAATTACAGATTTGAATGCCAATTAGACAGATATTGAATGCCGGTAGTAATCCTGAATTTAACATTAGTAACCTGGTCTTATGCATGAACCATTCAAAACTACATATGCTACAAAAAGTTTGTATTTAATTGTTTCATGTACATAATTCATTCATGTGTTGTAATATTATTAAACTTAATCAGTTGGTTCAAAGGTAGATGAAATTATAAATACTTCATGGAGGGGAGTGTAAGAGTTGTCATCAGCTCTTGCATTCCTCTACATATCATCGTACGTAGCGCTACTTGACGTCGTACGCCTTTGGCGCGACGTTAAGTAACACCGTCTGAATGACGTCACGGATGTATATGATTTTTAGTTTGTTTATCTACGGTTTGAAAGAAGTCTCTAAAGAAGAAATAAGGGATCTGATGAATGTGAGGACTTATAGTCGGTAATATAAATTATCTTACTTTGTACTTTAAATCACTTAATAGTAAACATGTATATAATCAAATTATGCATGTTTCTATTGGTAAATTGTATTTATTAACTGTTCAATGAATAGATTCTGCTTGTATTCTAAAACATATCAGTTAAATCTATATAATTCATATTTTACACATAAATATGTGTTATAACTGCTGATATAAGAATTATTCTATCATGCATTGAATGCCGTGTTCTGAAAGATTTGTTATTACCTTTTATAGTAAGTGTATTCAAACTGTCTGATAACAGATACTCAGTTATATTTCTAAGTGTGTATGAGCATTTGTACCTTTATATTTATGTTTATTCTCTATTTGCAGAGAATCGTGTGTCATCCAATAAAAGAAGAATATCACGCATACTCGTCTCCTTGATACCCAGAACCCCTTACAGACATAACACACTAACAATAGGGTGGAAGTACCGCATTGGAACGGTCAAAGAATAGGTGGGAAGATAGCCGTAACGCCTTGGAACAGTCAGTGACAAATGTCACGGGGGGGTTAAACCGGTTTCGGGGCGCCCAACCTCACACATATTCCATCCCCACCCTAACCCTAACAAACAGTGTAAATAAACGTATCCCCTCTTAGATTAAACTACAACAAACGCGATGGAAAATACAGTGGTAAAGTGCATGTAACACGAAAACATAAATTTAAGTGATACAAACTGTATCCACCTATCGCTAGTGTACTCAATGACTGAGCTGCAAACAGAGTAACTGTAGAAAAGTAATAAAGGGCACAACAAAAACGAGATGTACAAATACCCAACGTCCTCCTTCCGTTTGAAGAATTAAGAGGTCGCCTTCATAGAGTACTAAACCTTTCTTGTAGGCGTACATTCAAAGAGGCCAGCGTGAGTGTCAATTGTAAAAGAGTTGACAACCAGACATGCAGTATGTTGTAGTTCTAACGGATCATATCCCTTTTTAATGACTGTTTAAACATATTTGATGAACAAAGTGAGACAATGGGTATGTCAAATTATCTTAATTGTACTTCACATCACCATAAAATGCAGGATTTGAAATACCGTGTCCAGGAGCGCCTTGAGATTATATTTGGGCTTTCAAATAAATCAAAGATTTCGATAATAAAATTTAGAGAAAATAGATTCTGTAGGGTGGTGATCCCCCGAAAGCAAAAATTGCAACAGAAAAAGAGAAAATTGCAGACTCGGTTTAATTGGTCTGTTCATGAGCAGTAATTGAAAGTGCAACACTGCTCACGCCCCCTAGCACCGGCTTAAGCGGTATTCAATTTTCAGAACAAGAAGTACTGAAACTCATGATCTCGAAGGATCAGAAGGTAAAAACAACACTGAGAATGAAGTTTTCTTAGTTTATAATATCTATATCCTTGCTTAAGCAGCTTTTCAGCTAAAATGAGATTTGGAATGTTTCGCCCCGTACTTCATTAAATGTTTGCTCTGGGGGATCACCTCCCTTGAAATGGGGCGCAGGGAACATCTACATCAAGGTGAGGGAAATGTAAACTATTAAAATAAAAATCGTCAAGTGAAAGAACATTATTTTAGTTTATGGTATCTATATCCTTGCTGAAGCAGCTTTTCAGTTAAAATGAGATTTCGACTGTTAAAATTGTCAACAGACAAACAAAATCTACAGGGAAATATACATATAAAACACGATATTTCAATATCATAATTATAGATGCCAATATTTAAAAGAAAGAAATCAACATACTTATATATGATACTGACTTATACAAGCCTTTGTGTTTATTCAACACGGTCTTGTTAACCACACCTGAAATATAAAGCAAATTAGAACTGTAATAAATGATTATTTGTGCTCGCTGGTAGTGATGTCGTAGTAACATTAGCTCTTTCAACGTCCCGGTTGCCGGAAAATGAATGATAATATGCTTGGATAATACATGCGAACCTGCTATTACCTTTGCAAACAGTTAGGATCCAGACCTGTTTTAAAAGTACAAATATGAGTCATGCAGGAAACACCACATACAGAACAAACAGCCGCCCGAACAGCAACATAAGGAAACAGCAAATGTACATAGCTAAAAACATCAAGAGACTCACAAAGACATAACCTTTCTTCTTAAATGTATTAATGCGTTTTATTTTATACCAGAAAGTATTTGCCCTGGGAAAAACATCATTCTTGGCATGTAATGTTGAAAAAGCTTTCTTTACTGACGAGCAAATGAAATATTACACCCATTGGACTTGCTCAGAAGTTTGCGAATCACTAACTTTTCTTTTGGATAACATATTTGTACGTTATGGGAATGCTATATACCGTCAGGTAATTGGTATTCCTATGGGTACGAATTGTGCACCACTTGTCGCAGATTTGTTTTTGTACTGCTATGAGAGAGATTTCATGTTGCGTTTGAATCCTCAATCACAAGAAGATGTTATAAAAGGCTTCAATGAAACTTGTCGAGATTTGGATGATATGTTTAACTTAGATAACCCTTTCTTTGATGCTCTGATTCCTACAATTTATCCTAAATTTATCCGACAATTAAGCAGCGATTCTTGATCTAGACCTTAACATTGATAATGGAATGATTTCTTCTAAAATATATGACAAAAGAGATGATTTTGATTTTAATATTGTAAATTTTCTATCGAAATCTCTCGCTTATTGGCAAATACCAATGTAATCACAAGGCGCTTCTGCGACACGGTATTTCACATCCTGAATTTTATGGTGATGTGATTTACAACCTTCGTAAAATTATTGGACATACGCATTTTCTCACTTGTTTATCAACTTTGTTTAAAAAATCATCAAAAAGGGATAAATCCTGTAGTACTACAACATACTGCATACTGCATGCTTGGTTGTGAACCCTTTTACAGTTGGCAATCACGCTGGCCTCTTTGCATATACGCCGACAAGAAAGGTTTAGTACTCTATGAAGGCGACCTCTTATATCCAGAAATGGAAGGAGAACGTTGGATATCTGTACTATTTCGTTTTTATCGTACCCTTTATTACTTTTCTACAGTTACACTGTTTAAAGCTCAATAATTGAGAAAACTAGCGACAGGTGGATACAGTTTGTTCACTTAAATGTTTTCGTTATACATGCACTTCACCACTGTATTTGCCGTCGCGGTTGTTGTAGATTAGTCGGAGAGGGGATACTTTTATTTACACTGTTTGTCTTTTAGGGTGGGGATGGAATACGTGTGAGGTTGGGCGTCCATAAACCGGTTTAATCTCCCCAGTGACTTTTGTCACTGACCGTTCCAAGGTGGTACTTCCATCTTCCCCCATTGTATGTTTGTTTTGTCTTTGTGCATCTCTTGATGTTTTTATAGTTATGTACATTTACTGTTTCCTTGTGTTGCTGTTCGGGCGACTGTTTGTTCTATATGTGGTGTTTCCTGCATGACTCATTTTTGTACGTTTATAAACAAATAATGAAAATGGATATTACCCCGAAAAGTTTGTAAATAACATCCCCATAAAAGCCTGTTTGAGAAATGCGTTGTTGCATTAACGTCCGTAGATTGCAATCATATTTACTAATGAGAGGAAAATTTCGATAATATAATTTAGAAAACGTTTTCCGAAGTTTGTGATATCTGTAACCTTGCTTCAGAAAAGTACAAAAATGAGTCATGCAGGAAACACCACATACAGAACAAACACTTGCCCGAACAGCAACACAAGGAAACAGCAAATGTACATAACTAGAAAAAACAACAAGAGACGCACAAAGACAAAACAAACATACAATAGGAGGAAGATGGAAGTACCGCATTGGAACGGTCAGTGAGTTATAACTAAATTACGACTGTTAAAATCTTCATCAGGCTCCGGTAAACCGAATAAAATGAGACATATAAACCCCATAAGATGTAGAACGGGGCACATCTCCATCTAGAAAAGGATAATTAACAATTTTAAAATCCAAATATTCTCTTTTATCGTATATTTTGGAAGAAACTTTTTCATTTGTAATTGAAAGATTAAAATCTAAACATGAACCTATAATTTCAGATTGATTCGCTTTGTTTAAAGACAGTTCTTTTGGGTAATTGAAGAAATCATAGTTCCAAAATAAGGATTATCTAAATTCAAAATATCGTCTAAATACCTTGACGTTTTATTAAAAGCATTAACAATATCGGTCTGTGTATCAGGTTTTAAGCTAAACATAAAATCCCTCTCACAGCAATACAAAAACAAGTCTGAAACAAGAGGGGCAAAATTTGTACCCATATATGGTACCCCCATAACGCACAAATATATTATCTAGAAGAAAGGTAAGAGATCTACAAACATCAAGGCAAGTCCACATTGTGTAATGTTCAACTTCTGAATTCGAAACGAATGAACGTTGAACATTACAAGCAATGAACATTTTGTTTTTTCTGGCGACGGCTTTTTTATTAATTTAATCAGTTTATCCTTTATAAGATGGTGAGGTAGAGTAGTATAGAGTGTACAGAAGAAATGTTATACTGTTCATTTTCAAGTTTCGTTAAAACATCATTTGAATTTTTTATGGACCAAAAAACACTTATATCAGAATTTTATCACAGTACCGTTTTACATGTTCTTTGATCGCAGTAAGACAGGATGTCAAAAGTTTAGATAGTTTAGTAGTGGTACAACAGCTAGAGTTGGCAATAAAACGCGCCTTATAGGGGATTCTTATGTTGAATCCATTACAAAGTAGAAAGTTTATGTTGTTTTATGTTAGGACCAGACTTAGAATTATTGCGCATTTTACATGTTCCGAGACTATATCTTTTTCAGGTGTTTTAACTGTTATATAAATATTCTGATTTATAATACTGAGTAGTAATTACAAGTGCAACAGTACTCACGCCCCCTAGCACCGGCTTAAGCAGTATTCAATTTTCAATAATAATAACATCAAAACTTATGATCCCAAAGGACTAGAAAATATAACAACACTGAGAATGAAGTACGGGGCGACTTTTAACGGCCGCCACACAAGCACTTAACACCTGCTGTTGTGAAGTACATATATTCTGAAAATGGGTGATCCTTTGAGAGCAAAAGTAGAAATGCAAAATGAGAAAATTGCAGACTCGGTTCTATTGAGTCTGTTCATGAGTAGTAATTAAAAGTGCAACACTACTCACGCCGATAAGATTGTGAATCAGTGAGCTCCTTCTTTGAAACATCAACATAGTACAATCTTCAAATAATGATTACATTATTTGATGCCTTGTCAGTAGCAACAAGAACATAATTTGAATGAAAATTGGAAATGTTCTTCAAATAGCGAAATGTAATTCTAGGTCGATGTGGTAAAAGCTGGTAATTTGATTTGTAAAAGTAATACGCGTATCAATAATATCAAAATACATTTCTTCCAATCCGAAAGGGCATTAACATCATCTCGTCGACACCATTTGATGCAGAATTCTTGAACGCTTCCGCAATATTAATTCGACAAGCGTCAAAGTCAATAAGGGAAGGTAATCTACATGTATATTTAGGTCCTTTAGTTAGGAGGGTCCTGAGACGTTTTTCCATTAATGATATTAAAATTACCAGTTATGATATGACCAACTGGTTTTTGGCAAAAGCTAAAAATGCTACAATCTCCAGGAAATAGGGGTAATAACTTCAATATTTAAGTCAGAGACATAAAGTTTTTCATAATGACCTAAATTCGTTCTTTCTCCGTTAAAACAATATATGCTTCTTTATACTAAAGCTCATCTATTTGAAAAAATGACATATATTATATCCAATAATTACAAAGTGCAATAGTAAGAGGTGCATGTGTCTACAAGATAAATTATTAAATCTCTTGTAAATGGTAGAGTGTTTAGTGTGAAGATTGATTCTGATGTAGACTGAAATTCGTCAAACATATGTGGTGTTTCCTGCATGACTCATTTTTATGTTATTATATATGTTATAACTTGAAATGCGGCACGCTGTGGTATTCAGTATGTGGGTCAGACGGGTCGTTCTTTGAAAACAAGGTTTCGAGAACGTAATTACCATTCTCGTATACAAAAAAAGTTCGCAACTTTCTTTACCAGCATTTTTGTCATACAAAATATTCATTTAAACATGTTTTGGTTCAACCAGTAGAGCAAATTTATTATGATTCTAAATATGGAAAAATAGTCAAACAGGGAGAGCCACACACGAAATGACACCGCACCAAACACCATCTAACAAGAAACGGTAAAGCCACAAGACAAAACATAACAGGACACACATCAAGACGAAACACATTAAACATTAAGCATATTAAACAACAAAATTGACCGTAGGCTGAAAGCAGGAGTGCCGCCTTGGAACGACCAGCAACCAAAATAAGCTACTGGGGGACTTAAACCTGGTTTACGGGTACCCAACCTCGTCCTTATCCCACTTTCACCAAAGTCAAAATGTAAATAAAAGTCCCCATCCATACCATACTACCAGTACTTTTAAATCTAAGGCTCGTTTTATCACAGAGCTAGACTGGATTAAAAATGATAAACATTTTCCCTTTGGACTCGAATGACAACATTTACCAAAGTGGTAATATATCTAAGGATCCTAACATTGATATTTTTCAATATTTTCAATTGGAAAACGTACAAGCAGATCAAATGGTAAACGTAGAAATGGTAATATTAAGCGCAAATTACGTCTGCATCAAATGGTACCTACGAGAACATGCTGATGTAAATGCCCTTTCGGATTGGAAAAACATGTTTTTGACATTATTGATACACATTGCTTTTTATACCCCCCTTTTGAAAAAATGGGGGCATATTGTTTTGCACATGTCGGTCAGTCTGTCGGTCTGTCGGTCAGTCGGTAGATCGATGGTTTCCGATCGATAACTAATAAACGACTTGGCATAAAATTTTCAAAACTCGCTGTGGTGGTTAGTCATGAAAACTAAATGACCCCTATTGTTTTTGAGGTCACTGGGTCAAAGTTCAACGTCAACGTGACCTTAACGGGTGAAACAGTTTCCGGTTAATAACTGCTCAAGGGTGTGGCTTAGGATCTTCAAACTTACTGTGGTGGTTGGCCATGACCACTAGATTATCCGTATTTTTTTGTTATCACTATGTCTAAGGTCAAGGCCACCATGACCTAAACTGGTTAAATGGTTTCCGTACAATAACTGCTCAAGGGTTTGGCATAGGATCTTCAAACTTGCTATGATGGTTGGTCATCAATACTAGATGACCCCTATCGTTTTTTATGTCACTAGGTCAAAGGTCAATGTCACCATGACCTTAACTAGTAAAATGGTATCTGATCAATAATTGCTCAAGGGTTTGGCTTAGGATCTTCAAACTTGCTGTGGGGGTTGGCCATGACCACATGATGACCCCTATTGTTGTTGATATCACTAGGTCAAAGGTCAAGGTCACCATTAACTTAAGTGGTTAAATGGTTTCCAGTTATTAACTGCTCAATGGTTTGGTTTGTGATCTTCAAACTTGCTGTGGTGGTTGGCCATGACCACTAGCTGACCCCTATAGTTGTTGAGGTCACTAGGTCAAAGGTCAAGGTCACCATTACTTTAACTTGTGAAATGTTTTCTGATCAATAAATGATCCGCTGTTTGGCTTAGGATCTTCAAAGATGCTGTGGTGATTAGTTATGACTACTAAATGGCCTCTATAATTGAGGTCACTAGATCAAAGGTCAGGGTGGGGTTATACATGTTTTACAAACATCTCATGTTACAAATATAAGTACCATCTATTACCACCTCGTCCTAGAGTTCCATTTTGATATCTTAAGAAAAACATTTCAAACTCATTATAATTATGTTCTTGCTCCTGTTGACAAGGCATCAATATAATAATTATGTGACGATTATATTATGTTGATGTTTTGAAGAAGAACTTAACTTGTTCACAAACATATTACAGTGCAAATCCCTGAAAAAGATATAGTCTCGGACCATGCAAAAGTGTTCAATACTTTTAAGTCTAATCCTAACGTAAAACAACATAAACTTTACTATGTACTGGATTCCTAAGCTACATAAAAATCCATATAAGGCGTGTTGCATTGCTAACTCTAGTTGTTGTACTACTACTAAACTATCTAAACTTTTAACGTGTTAAACGTTACTGTGATAAAATATATGACAATTCTAGTATTAATGATTTTGTCCATAAAAATCAACTGCTATTTTAACTAAACTTGAAGATTAACAGTACAACATTTCTTCATTGAGCTCTTTCTCTACACTTTATACTACTCTACCTCACCATCTTATAAAGGATAAACTGATTAAATTGACAGAGAAAAAAGTTTTGCCAGAGAAAATAAAATGTTCCTTGCTTGTAATGTGCAACGTTCGTTCTTTTCGAATTCTTAAGTTT
Source organism: Azorinus chamasolen (assembly GCA_963576725.1). Lineage (NCBI taxonomy): Eukaryota > Metazoa > Mollusca > Bivalvia > Cardiida > Solecurtidae > Azorinus > Azorinus chamasolen. The sequence continues at coordinate 2,491 of CAUYWK010000092.1, read as the reverse complement.
AGATCACATATTTGTGCGCTACGGGGGTACCACATATCGCCAAGTTGTTGGTATATCTATGCCCGAGCCTGTTCTTTTCTAGAAGATTTTAATAGTCGTATTTTAGTTACAACTCATAAACTTCTTAAGCAAGGCTGCAGATATCATAAACCTCGGAGGCTATTTTCAAAACTTTATGATCGACATTTACCCCTCATTAGTAAATATAACTGCAATTTGCGGACGTTACTGCAACAAGGTATTTCTCGTCCAGATTTCTATGGTGATGTTATCTACAAACTTAGGAAAATTCGGTGTCATATTAATTTTCACGATTTGTTTATTAAACGCCTTACACTTTTTAGGAAGAAAGGTTATGACGCTATTATATTGCAACATACTGCATGTTTGGTTATCGACTTTTTTACAGTCGGTCGCTACGCTTCCCTCTTTGCCTGCACGATGCCAGACCGAGGGTAGTACTCTATAACGGTTTTACCTTTTCTCTGTCGCGCCCTTAACGGCTTCCCTGCAGTTGCTCTGTCTTGAGCAAAGTCATTGAGTACATATTTGACGGACTTTCACAGTTGTTATGCTTTGTTTTACATTTTGTACTGTGATTACTGTCGTCTTTGTTGTGGGGAAGTCCGGCGGGGATACCTTTATTTACAATGTATGTTTAGCTAGGGTGAGATAAGTGTGAGGTTATGACGTCCGTAAACCGGTTTAAACCCCCAGTGGTGATTTTGCTACTGACCGTACCAAGGCGGTACTCTCTGTCAACCTTACTTTTGTTTGTCGTTTGTCTTTGTGCTTGTGTGTTTGTTGGTGTTTTCTGTGTTTTTCTCTTCGCGTGTGTTTGGTTGTGTGTGACATTTGTCTATCGATGTGTTTGTGGTGGTTGCGTCTTGTATGTGGCTTTCTCCTGTATGTGTGTTTTGTAAATATGTATGAATCGCTGTATAAATTGCTTTCTGTCGGTGTTTTGGCGATTGCGGCGTTGTGGGTGTGGCTGTTCCTGCTTGACTTTACTGCTTTTTCAATTACATAGTTTTAGACATTTTAATACAAGTAGCGAGTAGTGTCTATCACTTTAAAATGTCGACGGTTTTCAAAGTATTTTGCAGTATTTAAACACAGTTAATATTTAGCTGAATATTGGTATATGTTATATAATACATAACGCAATGTTTGTTTATTTCGCGACTTTTACAGTATGTCATGATGGTGCTTCCGATGAAGCAGAAGACTTATATAAAATCTAAGACGAAATGTTATGATCCTATTATGTTGCAACACACTGCATGTTTGGTTATCGACCGCTTTGCAGTTAGTCCCTACGCTTCCCTCTTTGCTTGCAAGATGACAGTCCGAGGGTAGTATTCTATGATGGTACACTCTTAAACCCAGAAATGGGATGAGCATACCAGAATCATGTATTGTTTGTTTTTCTTTCGTGCCCTTAACGGCTTCGCTCTAGTTGCTCTGTCTTCAGCAAAGTCATTGAGTACATATGTGACGGACGTTCACAGTTGTTATGCAATGTTTTACATTTTGTACTGTAATTACTGCCTGTTATGTTGTGGAGAAGTCCGGGGGATATACCTTTATTTACAATGTTTGTCTAGCTAGGGTAACTTTGAGATAAGTGTAAGGTTAGGACATGTATATATGATTTTCAGTTTCCAAATACATTTATATAACAACAAATTGACACTGTTATAATTTTGGTGTAAAAATATCAATGAGTTTTTCATCAATACAATAAAATGTTTATAAATGTTTTTTCAACAATTGTATTGAGAGTGTAAAACTATCTAATTAGCTGATGGTCTGCTAGGTGTGTTTTTCCCCTGATTCGTCTTGGCTTCAGTGGACTTCCGCCCCAATATCCCCTATCTATTTTGTCTCTTCCTTGCCTCTAGTCTACTCTGTCTCTTGTCTGTCTCTGGTCACCCTTTTAATGCTAAAGTCTTTCGTTCGGAACTTATTTGAAACATGTACTTTTAAATATGAAACGATTACACAGACTAAAGTGTTAAAGTAACCCTGATAGGAATTATTAAATCATTATCATTTTCAAATGATAATAATAACAAGTATAAATCAAACATGAAATAAAGAAAGCATATAAAGCTACAACATACCACATTTACATAATTTTTTGGCAGTTCTCTTAAACACATATCTCCATATATTCCTCGATCGAACTTGTCCCAAGTTTCCAACCTGCTCAATCTGGTGTTATTCTCTCAACTGACCTCTCTCCCTCAAAACACAATTCTCAAAAGCTTTACAAATAACAGAATTCGTGTATCCCTTTTGTAGTTTTGATAACAGAAACAGTCCTGCTTTGATTGTGACAGCTCATCTGCAGTCACAGCTCTCGCCGGTAGCCAAATTTAAACATAACGGTTAATTTAACAGATTAACAGGCTTGTATGGGTCTTCTAGGGTTCAGAAGGGACTGATTTGAACTGACTTTCATCCTAGAACATCGAGTTTGATTAAC
>CAUYWK010000091.1:0-11213 GCA_963576725.1 Azorinus chamasolen | reverse complement strand
AAATGGCAGAAACTGCAGGAGCGCATCTGTAATATCGTAAGCAAACAGAGGAAACCCAGATCAGACGGTTCCTACAGGATCTGGGTCTACTCTGTTTGCAAATGCGTAGACAAGCGTATTTTTGATTTGATTCAAATGAACGAATGGGACAAGTTTGGTTCTCAAAATGATAACTGTGAAGACTGGTTACACGTTCTGAGCTTTTATTCTAATTTAAATGAAGATGTGAATAGAGTACATGTCCATTCTATGATAATGAAAGTGCCGTAAGATCCTCATTGAGCAATAAATGTTGTTGGGTGTCTAAACGCAGGTGACTGCTTAATGTGGAGCGAAATCTATACAGAAAGCTCCTCTATTTTGTAGTTGTATGTACCTGCGCTAAAGTATCGCTTTAACCATTTACTCCATGAATATTCATGTAAGAAATGATGATATCTTGAATATTGGATATTCAATGATGTTTATAATGGCATAAGAACACGTGAAAAATTGGGGGGGGGGAAATAACAACAACTGTACAATCGTTCTTATATTATACAGTAAGCACTGCCGTCAAGATAATTGAGTGGATTACTTTTTTTGGTAATGGCACGTGGATACGGGAAATTATTAACATGACAAAAACCTGTATTATTCCATAAGTAAACAGAGCATATCTTAATCAGACAGCTCATACAGGAGTCGTCTAATCTGGATCTTCTTTGTCTGCAAAGGTGTGAAAATGTGTTCAGAAATGTTATAATTACCTTTTATACCAGTGATGTAAATGCCATTTGTAATATAGTCACAATTGCACATCTGAACCATGACACATTATTACAGTTGGTTCATATAATGTTAAATAATGAAATACAAGTGTTTCTTATTAAAAATGCAAAATATTTATAAAAAAATAACACTAAATGTACGATCGAAGAGATTTCATTTTCAAAGTACTGAATGAAAGTTTATATTTGTTATATCACAAATTCACAATTAAACGAATAAAATACCATCATCGTCTACGCATGAAATAAGTATTCACTATTTCAAAAGCAGCTGCGTCAACTAGATGCATGTATTTTCAAATGTTTGAATCCGCACGAGACGTCGATTCACGTAGCATCTCTTTGACACTCCAATCAATGTCTTGAAAAAAGAGAAAGAAAAACAGCCGTAGTTCTAGAATTTGCGTAAACGACTGTTCGTATCGACAAGAATTTTGTTGGTTTAAATGTTGGTTGAAGTACTGTATTATTTTCAATTTTGATTTCAGGAGGATCCCACATTCTCAATGAGTCTGATATCAGAGAGCATAGCAACAGTCACAGGGTAGACACAAGCATGCGAAAGGATTGCAACGACGAACATAAACACCAACATGACATCGATGACGTCATCAACATGGCGGACAAAGACGATGAAATGTGTAAAACAAATGTGTCTGGCAAAACTCGCCGGAGAAGAACGGCATTTACATCAGAACAACTTCTAGAATTAGAAAAAGAATTTCACAGTAAAAAGTATCTGTCTCTTACAGAACGATCGCAAATTGCGCATGCGCTAAAACTGAGCGAAGTTCAAGTGAAAATCTGGTTTCAAAATAGAAGAGCTAAATGGAAACGAGTCAAAGCCGGACTGGTTCACGGGCGATCTCCGTCTGACAATGCAAATAAGACAAAAATAGTAGTACCCATCCCAGTCCACGTGAACAGAATTGCGATACGTAGTCAGCATCAACAACTAGAAAAGTCTGTGCGAAATCCGTATCACTAGAACAATTGCCCCTGTGTATTTCAGTGTTGAGAACAATAATAGTGCTATTTAGACGAAATTATATTCCACTCTTTGATTTCTACAAATATACCGTATTCTCCCTGATAGACGCCGGAGCTACAGATAAAGATGTGTACCCAATTACTAAAATCGCCATTTTACTGTAAACTTTATACTGTGACTACTCTTTAGAATCGTCTCTTCGAGACGATTCTAAAGCGTGGTCACAGTATAGGGTTTAGTGGAGAAATAAAGGGGATATTCTTGAAAATGTTTAAATTTACGGATCTTGTCTAGACCTCTGATAGACACCGACTCTAATAAACTGAAAACTAACGCATAAATACTTGAATTGCTCTGATCTAATATTTCGACCACTAAGGGCCCTTTTCAAATATTATCATGTCAAAATACACGTCAAAAGAGAATAATGTGGCTGAATGCATGTAACAAAAATGTGACGTGTATTTTGAGTCTTTGACATGATAATCTTTAAAAAAGGCCCTATATGGTCGAAATATTAGATCAGAGCAATTCAAGTATTTATGTATTATTTTAATTCCCTTTTTGGAATATTTTCTTCATTGTGAAAACTAACGATCAGCAAAACAAAGTCCTATATATAGGTTTTCAAAATACAGATGATAGCTTAAATACAGACTGAAAGTAATGCAGAAGCTCCCCCTATAAGTTTTCTGTATAATTTCATTCTGCATTAAGCAACCATCTGTGTACAAAATGCAAGAATTTCCTTGAAAAAAGGAGTAACACACCCGGGGCGTTTATTAGAGGTCATACGGTACGAGTTGATAAGTGAATATTTTGATAAAAAATCCGACTATTATGTGTAACTGTAACCCGTTCGGTGCCATACAGAGGTACATATAAGATGCGTAAATTTAAACATTTTCAAGAATAACTCCTTTATTTCTCCACCAAACGCTACACTGTGACCACTCTTTAGAATCGTCTCGAAGAGACGATTCTAAAGAGTAGTCACAGTATAGGGTTTGGTGGAGAAATGACGATTTTAGTATTTGGTATTTGTCTGTAGACATGTCAAATAAATTCATTCTGCTAAAATAGTTTCAACTATAGTCAGTGTCAAACAGTTTGCATTCTGAGAACGTCTCTCTAGATCCAAACTGTTTGCAAAGGTTATCAAGTGTTCGCCTATTTCGCCGAAAGCGTGAAGTGTGAAATAAATTTCGTTTTACATTCCAGATGTAGCAATAGATTACACGATTTGTTTCAAAACAGATAGTGTTCGATAGAATGTTTGCAATTATATAAATACAGTAGAACCTGTCTTAAGCGGTCATCTAAAAGAGGTACGAATATGGGAATCTAAGGCAGGTGACAATAGCTTAATGCAGGTCAAAAGTAATGCAGAAAGCTCCTTCAGGAGCAGCCACCTGCATTTTCAACCATTTTCAACCATTTCCTTCATATACGCACTTTTTCACGCCTTTGCAAACAGAGTTTGAAAATAGAATTTCTATCCGAGCCAAAATATCATGTGATCATATCGAGGGTTTGGGGCAAAACAATTGTAACTCCTTCACAAAGTGAGTTACAATAGTTTTGCAACAAGCCTTCGATATGACATTATGAAAATTAATCTGATTAATATTAATGATGGCATTATTTCTTACAAGAATATTGAGCAGGGAAAGGGTTAAGAATCCTATGTTCAATAAATGAATGGCCGCTTAGGACAGGTTCTACTGATGATTAATTTCTTGCAGATAATGCAATATATTTATTAACCCTTACATTGTATATGTCTAGTGTCCCTAAAAGGGACATCGACAATCAGTGGAGACCAAGATCATATAGATTATTTGGGTATCCATTGTTCGATTCTCTAATTATTTTCTAAGCTTCATATCCGCATATACATCTATATTTCTTGCAGGGAACATCCCTCCAAATTACAGTAGCCCTGTCTAAACCCGTTACCTCATAGGTTATTTTAGATTCAACTACTTTGAATACATCTACCGAAAAGGAGATTTGACTAGAGAAAACGAAAATATTTTAAAATGTTGTACTTTGAAACCATTGTGATAAATATAGCATTTGTTCCCATGGAGCAAATGCTCTATTTATCGCAATGGTTTCAACACGTGACTTCTACAGAGGCGTCAAATGTCGTCAATATGAGGGAAAGGGTTAAGTTTCCATCGAAAAGAGGTCTAATTATGGGCATATAAGGCATCTGGTGGCTTAATGCAGGTCAAAAGTAATGCAAAAAAGCTGATATAGGATATATCTGCATTACTTTTGCCGTGCATTAAGCAAACACCTGCTTTTTAAGACTCCTATGTTCAATAAATGGATGACCGCTTAAGACGGGTACTTCTGTAAGAGTTAGAATTATTCAAAAAAATATATTCGGACAATTGTCTTAGAATTGGAGCCGTAACTGTGTTGAACGAATTAAATGATTTTGTTTATTTACATAATTGTATAATTATGTACAAGTATTTAAAAAGGTTTTCTTACTGTCAGCAGTTTCTTTCATGTTAAATATATTTTGTATTTGGGGTTTATAGGTCGCTTTAACAGTATTTCAGTCATAACGCGAAGTCCAGCTAATTACAGGTTAGGGCAGACCTCAGACGTTTTTCTTTGCACGGTATTGTTCCGTGCACAGAACACCTGGGTATAACCCCGACCTTCCGCAAGCCAGCTGGAAGGGATGCGAACCACGACGGCAAGGAGCTAAGTGATTGTAAGTCGAAGACTTTAACCACTTAGACACGGGGGTCCCTGTTAACCCTTTCCTCATAGGCTATTTTTAGATCCAACCTCTTCGAAAACTGTACCGAAAAGGAGCATTAACTAGAAAAAATGACCATTTTAGAATTTTGTAGTTTGAAACCATTGTGATAAATAGTGCATTTGCTTCTATAGGAGCAAATGCTCTATTTATCACAATGGTTTCACAAAGTGGCTTTTACAGAGTCGTAAAAAGTCGTCAATATGAGGGAATGGGTTAAATATGCACGTACATGCATTTGTATAATGTATTTATAAGTAATACCCAAACTGAAGCAAACCCACAGGTTTACAACTATACGAAAAACTCACCCATGTCTCAATCATGATCCTTACAGACATTGTATTATTTCTTATTTTGCAATAAATGAAATAAAATGTTTTCAAAACCATCTTCTTATGACTCTATTTCTTAACCATTTACCCCATAACCCATTACCTCATATGCTATTTTTAGATCCAACCTCTTTGAATAAATCTACCGAAAAGGAGCATTAACTAGAGAAAAGGAAATTTTTAGAATTTTGTAGTTTGAAACCATTGTGATAAATAGAGCATTTGCTCCTATAGGAGCAAATGCTCTATTTATCACAATGGTTTCACAAAGTGACTTCTACAGAGTCGTCAAAAGTCGTCAATATCAGATAAAGGGTTAAATACGCCTTTCTATGACATTGCAAACACAGTAGACCCAGATAAGATGGCCCCTTTAGGATTCTACAGTTTCTGGCTTTGCCAAAAACGTTCTGTGTCCATGTTTTATAACAATTAATCTAATTAATATTCATGAGGTCTTTATTTCTTACATGAATATGCATGAGTATAGAGTAAAAATTAAATACATTCCAAAAAAGGGAATAAGATAGCTGGATAAAATGTTATGCGCCAGTAAGTCTGCCCGCCTATGCCTTTTACAAAACAGCAGGTACGTAAATTGCTTATAAAAACAATTACTGACGAATATTTCAAATGTTTCTTCTTCTTCTTCCTTTTTCGACTTCCTTTATCTTCTTCTTCTTCTTCCTTTGTCTTTTTCGCATTTACCCGTTGGATTTTGGTCTGTTCTGTTTGCATAAGCGTGAAAAGGGTATTTGTACATGTATGTGGTAATGGCTTAATCGATGCCTGAGAAATATAAATCTGTATGATTTGATGCTAATCTAAATTCCCCGGAGGACGTCCCATCGCAGTATAGTTTACGTTTTAGGACAGATTGCTATGACTGAAATTGACATTTGTCTATGCACGTGCAGAATGTGATACGAGTGTTCGGGCTCATTGTAAATAATAAAACGTGCATGAGAACACTCTGAGGTGAATCACAGTGAATATCCGTACTTGTTTTTAGTAGCCTTTACTCCGTGAATAGTTATTTTATACTTATATTAATTATACCATGAGTGTTCATTAGATGAAATACTATAATGGCATATGAGTACATGAATATTTGGCCATGTGAGAAACCGAAGAATCAGATCTATATTATGACATAAGCAAACATAACAGACCCTGATCAGACGGCTCCTATATGAGCCGTCTGATCTGGGTCTACTCTGTAGATCTGATCTGATCTGGGTTAACTCAGATATATATGAAACAGAACAGCTATGGTGGCCTCTTGCCCTTTCCTGTTGAATATTCATGTAAGAAACAATAAAATCATGAATATTTATTAGCTGGTGTTTTTATAATAGAATATGCAAACATGGTCTTTTTTATAATGGAAATAATTATAGTCAGCTCTGTTACAATTTCATAAGCAACAGAGCAGACTCTAATCAGATGGATCCTATAGGAGCATCTGATTTGATTCTGCTCTATTTGCGTGGAAAAAATGTTTATATGAGGCATAATGAGGGAAAGGGTCAATACCACGAGTTCAGCCACAGTTTTCATTTTGAGAAAATAATTTATTATGTTGACTACTATATTACAATGTTTTTATACAAAATTGAAATATGAAGGGGAAAAGGTCATTACAATTTGGTGGAGATTGTGTTGCCATACACATTAAGTCGGAGCAACAGATCTTTATCATACATGCGTAGTCATATACTAAAATCGTCTTTTCTCCATCAAACCCTATGTTGTGACCACTCTTTAGAATGGTCTCTTCAAGACCATTCTGAAGAGGTGTTCTTCTGTGCACGGAACATGGGGTTTGGTGGAGACGTAAATAAACTATTCTTGTCAATCTCGAAAATGTTTTCATTTTAGCATCTTATCTGAACATCTGTATGTCTGAGTATGATCAGCATCTGTGAAAGTGTTACTATGATACAAATTTGCATTTTTGTCAGCCATGCGTCCATAACCCTAGACTTACCTCTCCTATCTTGCGTATAATTAACCCTTTCCTCCATAAATACGCCTTTCTACACCTCTGTAAAAATCACTTTAAGAAACCATTGTGACAAATAGAGCATTTGCTCCTATAGGAGCAAATGCTGTATTTATCACAATGGTTTCAAAACTACACAATTTTAAACTTTTCCTTTTCTCTAGTAAATGCTCCTTTTCGGTAGATTCGTTCAAAGAGGCTGGATCTAAAAATAGCACATGGAGGAATGGGTTAACCCTTTCAGTGCCATGAAGTAGGGGTTGTGATATCATATGCAAACAGTTTGGATCCAGATGAGACGCCGAGTTATTCAGGATCAAAACTATTTGACACTTTTGAAAAGGAACATTTTCTAGAGAAAATGAAAACGCGTGTAGTTTTGAAACCATTGTGATAAATAGGGCTCTTTAATCCTTTACTCCATGAATATTCATGTAAGAAATAATAACATTATGAATATATATTAATTAGATTATTTTTTATAACAGCACATGGGCACGGGACTTTTTGGCCAAGACAAAAATGAACAGGAATACGGGGTACATTTTGGAAATACAATGTAATATATACGTACCATTGAATTATTTCCAGAAGATATGAAACAAAAGTTTTGCAATACAGAAAAAACCGCTAATGCGATCACCTAAAAGAGGTATAATTCTGGGAGCTAGATGTAGGTGGTAGCTTAATGCAGGACAGCAGTAATGCATTAAGCAACCACCTGCTAATAAAGACACCCATGTTTATTCATTAAGTGGTCGCATTAGAGGGGTTCTACTGATTTAAATGAAGGTCGAAGCAATATAAAGTCATCACTTGAGATGCCATCTTCTTTAACCCATTCCCTCATAGACTATTTTTGGATCATTCCTGTGCTATTTAGACCCAACCTCTTTGAATAAATATACCGAAAAGAAATATTTACTAGAGAAAACAGGTTTAGAATTGTGTAGTTTTGAAATCATTTTAATAAATAGAGCGTTTGCTCTATTTATCACAATGGTTTCAAAAAGAGAACTTTACAGAGGTGTAGAAAGGCGTCAATATGAGAGAATAGGATAAAGATACAAAATTAGACTTTTTTTACTCTCAGTTGTAAAGAAGTTTTAATGTTTGTTTGTAGGAAATGGTGTTGTTCTTACGTATGAATGCTGCCGTAAAAAAGTGCAGTTGAATTTCGATATCTCGAACTACAAGGGACTGTACAAATTAATTCGAGATAACAGAAGTTCGAGCTATATTCTTTCTAATCTGAACAATTTCTAGAGTTCACAGCCTAATACAGGTCTAAAGTAATGCTGAAAGCTCCTGTAGGAGCTTTCAGCATTACTTAAGACCTGTATTAAGCTGTCACATGTGTTTCTAGATATCTGTAGCGATATATTTTAGAGAAAATTCTGTATAGTAAGTTTTGGAAAAACTTAACGTTTTGTTCGAGTTATCCCGAAGTTCGAGTTATCAGAGTTCGAGATATCGAAGTTCAATTGTATCAATGCCGATCTTATAGACAGGTGGCAAAGCTCCAAAAGTAGCTGTCTGTATCACATCCACCCTGCATTAAGCAACCGCCTGCCTAAATCCTTCTATATTAAATTCCGGTTTATTGCATAATATGTTCCGTTAAACCATTACCTCATGGGCTATTTTAGACCCATTACCTCATAGGCTATTTTTAGATACAATCTCTTTGAATAAATCTACCGAAAAGGAGCATTAACTAGAGAAAAGGAAATTTTTTAGAATTTTGTAGTTTGAAACCATTGTGATAAAAAGAGCATTTGCTCCTATAGGAGCAAATGCTCTATTTATCACAATGGTTTCAATAGGTTATTTTTACAGAGGCGTAGAAAGGCATACTTATTGAGGAGAGGGTTAAGCATCCGCCTGCCTAAATCCTTCAATATCAAATTCCGGTTTATTGTATAGTATGTTTCGTTGAGGTATTTCCAGCAATGGCCGTTTGTTTTCTTCCTTTCAGTTTCACTTTTTCCCCCAACACCACTATATTTTTAAATCATAGCAAATTGTTCAATAAAAAGCACGTGTTTGCTATGATTGAACTACAGTAGTGTTGAGAAAAAGTGAAATTGGAACATTTATCATATAGTAAGGACTTATCAATACACCAACAGGACTAAAGGAGATATTTGGAAGGATACTTTTGAAGAAAAAAAATATTTTAAAATCTGGAAAAGTGAGTTATATGACACCCCTTTTTGCATATTTCCCGGTAAGAATTAAAGTTTTTATTTACTTCTTAAACACGTTGTTTAACATTTATGAACTACACTAGGATCCTTTACTTAATAATTGCAATAAAATAATTGCAGAAAAATTGTTAAAAATATATATTTAATCAATTTTTGATATGAAGGTCAAATTGAAAGGAAATAAACAAACGGCCATTGCTGGAAATTCCTTAAAGAATACAAAATACATGATCGGTATTGCGATTACAATAGATCTGCCGCTACATTTGCACCAATACCAAAACATCCTGTGTAACTTCAGCCAATAAATATTCATGATACCATTATTTCTTACATGAATATTCAATAGGGAAATGATTAAACGATCTATGAAAACACGTGTAACAATTAAAGAGTCAATAATTAGTAACAGAGTTCGCCCTTGTCCTGCTGTGAAACAATCATATACTAAACTCCTGATTTGGAGAAGTTTTATTTCCAAATCGCTCAAGATTTTTGACTGCATGGCTATGTGGGTCCCCACAGATTTCAACATTTCAGAGTATCACTTTTTGTAATTAATAAATAAATAATTTCAAACTATTAAGTTCAGTCTCATGAAGGAAGAAAAGAGACAAATATTTTAATATCAAAACGTATAATAACTAGAACTAGGAATGAGCTGCAGTAAAACCTCTCTATAAAAGCCACTAAATTACATCAATTATTTTGTGTTAAAGGCATGTGGCAGCTTAAAGCAAGGTGAAAGTAAAACAGAACGCTCGTATAGGAGCGTTCTGTTTTACTTTCATCTTGCTTTAAGCAGCCAACTGCCTTAAACACCAACTAATTAATACAATTTAGTGGCCTTTATAGAGAGGTTTTACTGTGGATACATGAAATATTGAACTGCGCAACACTATTTGACAGTAAATGTTAGTGTGCTTCTAAAACTAATCAAATTTGTGGAAAATACCTCTGTTGAAAATAAATCATCCATAACGTACAGACAAACTTGATATTGTGGCCCATTGCTGTTTCAATCGTGCAAAATTTCAGCCCAATGTCTGCAAGTACTGGATATCTAAATTATGATAACATAAGTCCACCTTATGTGCCTTAACCCTTTACTCCATTAATATTCATGTAAGAAAAAAATGACATCATGCATACTTATTATCTGATTATTTATAATGGCAATTGCACACACGAGTTTTGGCTCAGGCAGAAAATGTAGAAACATATCTATATCATACAACAAGCAAACAGAACAGACCCTGGTCAGACTGCTCCTAAAGGAACCCTCTGATCTGGTCTACCCTGTTTGTGTCACAGTGTGTAGGTTTATCACCACTTGTACGGCCTTGCTGTACAAGCGCGCTCTTATGGCGACGTGGTAGAGTGCATGACTGTGAACCAGGCGACCCGGGTTCGATCCCGGGTCTGAGCGGGTATGTTTCTTTATAAGAACACCCAGTTACATTTGCAAAGGCGTAGAAAGGCGTATCTATGGAGTAAAATGTGAAAGTGATTGTCTCTACATTGAACGCAAACTGATGGTGTTGTTTACGCTCAATCATTCGTATGAATACAATAAGACTTCTCTATAACGGCCACTAAATTGTGTTAATTAGTTGGTATTTAGGGCAGGTGGCTGCTTAAAGCAATGTGAAAGTAAAACAGAACGCTCCTATAGGAGCGTTCTGTATTATTTTCACATTGCTTTAAGCAGCCACCTGCCTTTAACACAAACTACTTGATGTAGTTTAGTGGCCGTTACAGAGGGATTTTACTGTATTGTTAGTTTGAACTTGTATCGGACAGAATGTCAAATACAATCTGTAAATCATTTTTATGCGATTATTTATTAAAAATCAGCTCTATATCTGCAAGCAATGCAGAAAAATGTATTGAAAACCAGATTTAGACAAGAGGACAAACGTATCAAAGTCCAAGGCTCATAAACAATTAGGCAAACCGAAACTAAAGTAAAAACTTAATTGTAACTCATTGTTATTTTAATAATACATGCATACAACATACCAAACACTGCGAAGAATAACTCCGGAAATCTAGATTATTACGGAAGGATATAATGACATCCAGGACCCTACTACATTTGTAGTTACTCGTCTTTTCCC